>JAAROE010000769.1:0-19551 GCA_036365135.1 Miichthys miiuy | reverse complement strand
AGCTTCTGAAGTTGTTTACTGTGGGTCCCGATGAGAAGTGTGTTGCAGTAGTCAAGTCTGGAGGAGACAAAGGCGTGGACTAGTTTTTCACAGTCTGGTAAGGTGAGATTTGGGCGAAGTTTGGCAATATTTCTGAGGTGGTGGAAGGAGATCTTACAGAGGTGTTTGATATGAGTTTCAAAGGTGAGATGGGGATCAAATCTAACACCAAGATTGGTTATTGATGAAGAGAGGGGGATGTCATGACCAGAGAGGGTGAAGCTGGTTATGGAAAATGCCTGGATCTGGTTAGGGGTGCCCACAATAATAGCCTCTGTTTTAGAACTGTTGAGATGAAGAAAATTGAGATTCATCCACGCCTTTATCTCCTCCAGACAGGCTGAGAGTGACGGCAGGGCAGATGATACCGATGGTGATGATGGAGAATTTGGGGAGAGGTGTGTGCCAGTTTTTATGTAGAGTTGTGTGTCGTCTGCATAACAGTGGAAGGAAATTCCATGGCGATTGATAACACGGCCGAGTGGAGCATGTATAAATTGAATAGGATAGGGCCCAGGACTGATCCCTGAGGGACCCCACAGGTAACCGTGTGTCTGGGATTGTGCGTTGCCAAAAGAGATGTATGTCCAATGGAGTGATGTAACCGGTCTAGGAGTATAGTATGGTCCACGGTGTCAAATGCAGCAGACAGATCGAGGAAGACAAGGAGCGAAGGTGAGCCAGAATCTGCTGCCATCAGACAAATCCAGTCTGAAGGGAGAGGTTTATTACTGTGGTTATCAAAGGGCTGATTGCAGAGAGGTTATCTTTTACCAAGGATGTTGGGATGGGGTCCAGAGTGCAGGTGGAGGGTTTCATTCTCCGGATGATGTTCTCAACCTCAGGGAGGCAGACATAAGGGAAGGAATTTAGGGGCTGGGAGATCACAATTTGTGGTTCAGTGGTCATGGCAAGCAGAGTGGAGGAACCAAGGAGGCCAGAGCGAATGGAGTCGATTTTATTTTTGAAAAAGACCATGAATTTGTTACAGTGTTCTTCAGTTGTTTCTGGCAGTGAGGGAGACTGTGGGTTGAGGAGATGGTTGATGGTTGAGAAAAGCTGCTTCGAATTTCCAGAGTTGTTATTGATAATGTCGGAAAAATGGAGAGAACGCGCCTCCCTAAGCAACTTGGAGTAGGCCTTTTGATGTTCCGGAAGGCCAGCTTATGAATGGTGAGACCTGTGGCTTTGAAACGCTCTCAGTACCCGCCCAACCGCCTTCATTTTGCGTAGCTGGCTTGTGTACCACGGGGCTGTGTGGAAGAAGGAGACTAGTCTGGTTTTGGTTGGTGCATGGTAGTCCAGGATGCTGCTCAGGGTTTTATTGTAGAAGTCCACGGCGTCATTGGCTGTCGAAAAATTAACTGAGAGGAGATGCTGGAGGTCAAAGAACATGGATGCAGGGTTGATGTTTTTCAGGTTTCTGAAACAGATTTGGCGTTGTGGCCTAGTGAGTGGTGACAGAAATAGCACTTCCATGTAGATAATTTTATGGTCAGAAACACCTAGATCATAAGCCTGTAGATTACTGAGAGGGACAGAATCAGTGATGACCAAATCAATCATTTTCGCACTAGGCTACATAAAGTCAGTGGACACTCAGTCAGCTCCTTGCTTGCGTGTGACATGATTTGTAATGTGCAGGGGCGATGCATCGCGTACAAACCAATAGTGTGTTGGAATGGTATATGTTTATACTTCTCATCCAATCACAATAAAATTCACTCTATTATGGATTAAAGCAAAAAAAAAAAAATCTTTTGACTGAAGATTTTCAAGCTGCAGCAAGTCATATTCACCATTTGCAATTTGTGAAAGATGTAACAGGTAACGTTACTTGACACGTGCTAAAAATAAGATTTACAGCCCCACTGCACTCATAACCATGTTCTCTAATGCAGACATCAAGTTTAAATACTTGACCAACACAGTTTTACAGCAGGATGCTTTAAAGAGCTGTTCTGTTCACACTTTTCTTTATTGTCATTTCAATGTAATTTTTAATTTATAAAATCAAACTGATACTGTTTTATGTTTTTTTGCCAAGATTGTCTCAAGTTTTACTTTGAGAGAGCTCACCGCCTGGGAAAACCCCCCGCTAGCAGAGGAGACACGCCGAGGCCAAGACCCATGATCGCAAAGTTCCTCAACTTTTAGAACAAGGAGAAAATAATGCGCCTCGCCAGACAAAAGGGAGAGATTCACTACCAAAACAGCAGGGTTTACATCTTCCCAGACTGCAGCCCCAGTCTGCAACACCTTAAAGATGCCTTTAGGGACGTTAAAAAGAGCCTTCGGGAAAGAGGAATTGCTTATTCCCTGCATCATCCAGCCAAACTACAGATTACGCATGAGGGCAACATCAGGTGGTTTGCATCACCTTCCGCAGCAGCAGACTTTTTGAAAACTATCGACAATAACAACTGACCGAGCAGCTGAGATGTCACAACAGTATATGCACCAGAGGACTCCCACCTGGCTGCTCCACCTGTACTGCTGTGACGCGGAGGGTAGGATACGTGTATGTTAATATGCGGACCACAAAGAGGGCGCATACATAACTTTTGAGATATCTGTTTACTACTGAGTAGGATAGAAATGATCGTTTAAGAGCCTGCTCAATTTCCATACTGTGTACAATGACTCTGTCAGAAGTGGTGACTAGTGGACAGCATGATCTCGCGTGAAGCTGCCTATCGTAACACAAAGTGACTCTGGTTAGATATGTGTTTAATCCCTGCTTTACCATTGGTTCTGTTCCTGGTCCCACTTCAGACGTGGGTAAAAGACAGTCCCAATCCCGGTTCCAGGTGGACATTTAGACTTTTTTGTTTAATACAGTAGTAACTAAAATAGTAACTGTATCCATCTGACCTTCTTAAACATATGCTAACTTCATTTTGAGTAGCAGGAAAATTATTATAACAATAGTAATTGTTGTTATTATTATTACTATTGTTACTATTATTACTTTTATTTTTATTTTTATTTATTTATAGCTTTCTTTTTTGCTCTCCCTATTTCTCATATCCACCAACATTTACTTACTTGGACTTACTTGTTATTTATCAGCTGTTGGTGATGTTGCTAATACTATAATAATTATTATTTCACTTATTTACTTTTTTCTTGTGTACCTCAATGGTATTATTTACTTATTTATTTTCTTTATTTCAAAAAAATATATTAGGGGAACCAGGGAGCATAGATTACCAACATGGGTCAGATAATTATTTAACTCTGTTCCCCTTCTTCATGGCATTCCACTTATAAGCCACTGGATATGTTATACTTCAAGTGTTCTTCACGCTGGGCTACCAAATTTGTTTACTCTATTATTATTTTTTCTTCTATTTTTTCAATATGTAACTGGTTCTTAGAATTTGCACCATGGTTTGATGCTTAATATATATTTTTTCTAACTGTTGAGAAGTTGTGTTGAGAGAGTAAAGAGTTACCTACCCAATGGGAAGGTTTAGTGTTAAGGGAACCAATGGGTGGTTCTCATATGGGGGTTTGGTACGGTTTTCACTTGAAAGTATTGTTAGTCACTAGGGCTGCCACGATTAGTCACGATTATGTCGACGAACAAAATCATCCACAACTAATTTAGTAGTCGACGCATCGTTTTTGGGGTTTTTTTTTTGTTTTTTTTTTACTTTGCTTTTCTCTCGAAACTGCAGCAGCTTCCACTGACGTGTCTGCCTTTCTGTCACATACACACACACACACCTACGCACATGTGCAGTAGTGGTAATCGGCGTCAGGCCTGACTTTACCTTAAATTATTCCATAACAGTATCATGGCTACCCAGCAACAAAGCTCAAAAGTGTGGGAGCATTTTAAGAAAAGTGGTGAGAAAAGCATGCAGTGCAACATTTGCAAAGCTGAACTTGCTTATCATGGAAGCACAACGGCTATGCATGAGCATCTGAAGAGAAAGCATGTCATTGTGGATGATTCTGAAGAGGGTCCGTCATCTCAGTAAGCAAATCGGCTAGTTAGCTGCCAATATTAGGGAAAACAGTGAGCTTTCTTGCTACTTACTCATCGTTACGTTTCACTGCTAAAAAAGTCCGGTCTTCTTCTCTGGATGGCTTTGTGACCAAGCCGACAAGGTGCACACACACCAAGCCAATGTCTGACTGAGTCAATACTAAACATGCTGGTCACGGACATAAGACCAATGTCCATGGTGGATGATGAAGGATTTAGAGAGATAATAAAGCAGTTCAACCCGGAATATCACGACAACTACCTACCAGGCAGATCCCATTTCACCACATTGATGGAAAAGAAATACGATGCAACCTTTGAGAAGGTAAGTCTCTCTCTCTCTCAATTTCAATTAGTTTTATTGGCATTGATGTATTAAAACGATATCGCCAAAGCAACAATAACACAGTAAAACGAATAAATGATTTAATAAACAAGCAACATTCAAAGACGAATAAGAATTAAAAGATCATCACTCACTTACTCAGTCACACACACAAAATTAATAATTTTACATTTCATGATGAAATAATAAAGAGCTTGCTGACTGAGCAACCATTAAATTAATCTTGGTTAAAGCATGCAATGTAAAGTTTTTTTTATTATTATTTTTTATGTTGAATGTTTATTATTTAACCTATTTAACCTACATAACTGTATCTGATAACTGAACTATTTAACTGGTAAATGAATTTAAAGCTTTACATAAACTGACCAATAATGTTAATAATGGAAAAACACAAACACACACACACACATCTATATATATATACATATATATATATATATATATATATGTATATACACTGTATATAATTTTCTTCTTATTGCTTACTATTCTTTCAAATCATCTGATGTCTTTAAGGTAAAGGAGACCCTCAGAGGCGTAAAAAGTTCCTTGACTCTTACTGCTGATGTGTGGACGAGTCGTGCGACAGAGTCTTACCTTGGTGTGTCTTGCCATTTCCTGAGTGAGGATTGCAAGATGAAGACCTTCAACCTTGCCACCATGCCTCTTGAGGAGAGGCATACTGGTGCAAATATAATGACATGGATGGAAGAGGTTCTGAAGTTTGACATCTTGCCCACCAAAATAAAAGCAGTAGTTCATGACAGTGGTTCCAATATGGTGGCAGCAATGCGACTGCTTGAAGAAAAACATGGATGGGCCTCAATCCGCTGTGCTGGACACACACTCCAGCTCATCCGCTGATCCAGGACGTCAGTACAAGATGGAATAGTACATTCCACATGATAGAGACTCCTCGAACAGCGCTGGCCTCTCACTGCCACTCTCTCAGATCCTGAGGTAACTCCAAGGAGAAACAATACTTGACTTGAAGCCAGAGCAGTGGGAGCTTCTTAAGAACTGAAGAAAGGATTGGCACCTTTTGAGAGTGCTGCTGTTTACCTAAGTGGAGAGCAGTACACAACCATTTCTGGTCTTTCACAGGTCGTCAAAGGGCTGACACGGGCTCTACGAAAACCAATTTGAGACAAGCTCAGGAAAATCTTTCCTTGCCAGTGAAGAAAAGGGATAACACAGAGATGGGAGTATTTACAATGTCTCAGGAGAGAAAGAAAATCCAGTTATTTTTGCAGCTGCCCTGGACCCCAGATATAGAAAGCTGAAGTTTTTGACTCCTGAAGATGGCATTAGAGTGCAGGGGACTGTTGAAGTG
The DNA here is from genome assembly GCA_036365135.1 of Miichthys miiuy. NCBI lineage: Eukaryota > Metazoa > Chordata > Actinopteri > Sciaenidae > Miichthys > Miichthys miiuy. The sequence continues at coordinate 13,833 of JAAROE010000769.1, read as the reverse complement.
CTTGCTGTCAAAGAAGCCAAAAAGGCTGGGACACAGGATGCAAACGTGAAGAGGGCCAATGTTTCAGGTAGAACTGAAAGCAGTGCTATGGAAACCCTCTTTCAGTCTGACACAGACAGTCAGAGTGAGAATGAGGATGGAGAATCTGAGGAGGACCAAAAGATCCAAGTTGCAATAAGTGAAGTTCGGCTGTACTTTGGAGAGGCCACACTCTCTAAAATGGATGATCCTCTCAAATGGTGGAGTGAAAATGAGGGGCGTTTCCCCACACTGTCAAAGATAGCTAAATCTTTTCTTTGCATCCCTGCAACCTCCACCCCATCGGGCGGATTTTCTCTGCAGCAGGGAACATCTGCTCTCAAAGAGAGCAAGCCTTTCTCCAAGCCATATAGAAATGCTAACTTTCCTGGCCATGAACAAGAGCCTTGTGCAGATTGGGATTAAATAGTGTCAGAGTAGCAGAAAATGCACTTTTGAGTGAGACACTATTTGAGTGAGACCAAATTTTTATTTTTGTGAATAATTCCTTCAGGTGCTTACCTCATTTTATTTAAATGTAGCTATGTTTGATATGTTTGATGCCAGAGCCATGACAGACACACCTAAAAACCTTAAGTATTTATTTTTTGTGTTGTTTAGGCCAGTGCCTTGTCCTTATTTTACTCAGCTGTTTGCACTTTATGCTGCTCTGTTGAAGAATTGTTTGTTGATACAAGCTTCATATCTCATTAAAGGGTTAATGAGCTATCATCTTAATTGTTTTTATTTTCAGTTAGCGCATACCTTAAACACTTCAAGCTGAAAGCTAATGATCTGATCAGCTGCATGCTGGTGCGATAAGCTGTATGTTTTGCAGTCAATTTACGTATGATCCGATTAGTCGACTAATCGAAAAAATATTCGATGATTAGTCGACTATCAAAATAATCGTTTGTGGCAGCCCTATTAGTCACTTAACTTTCATTTTATATGTAAGCACTGAGGCTCCCAACATAAGTTGCATCTGTTACTAAGGTATGACTAACCAACTAAATTTAATTTCTTTGAATGTCAGAAGTATGAAAAGATATGGGGCTCTTTCTTGTCCTTACTACCATCACTACATCAGTTTAATTAGTATGTCAGTATATAACCTGCTCCCCTTTACTATTTTGTCTACTTCTATGATTTTGACTATTTGGGACCTTCACCCTGATTCTATTTTTTTGCTTCTCAGATGTAAACGGAGGTGAACTCATGCAATTATTTTATTTATCTTATTTTTACTGTACCAGGGTTGAGGGTAGGAGTTGATGAGGGGTTCTGATTTTGTATGTCTGTTCCTTTGTGTGTCTTGTTTGTGAAGTAGACATAAAAAGACTTCAATAAAAATATCTTAAAAAAAAAAAATCAAACAGCACCAAGATTAAATAACAACAAGTGAAACTTTTGCAGCCTCGTGACAGTTTCAGTGTGCTGGTGAGCTCTCACCTTTCTGTCATCACTACATACTGTTAATAATCAAAGAAGCTCTGAGGCTTTACATTGTTATATATGTTAGAATACAAGATTTCAGCAGTGAGGTACAATCAGACTACAATCATGATTTTATACAGTCATACTAATTAAAAACTTCTTATTGATTATGATTAAAGTTTTAGGGCGTTCCTGTAACCATGGTAACTCACGGTGCCAGAGGGGGGGGAGCTGCTGATTGAAGCCGTTTACACAGATACACTGCAGACAAAGCCCAGACACACAACAGGAGACTCTCTGTGTCAGACAAGTTCTCACGTGTAAGTAAACTTTACAAACCGAGTCTCACAATGACGTCACAGCTCTGTGACGCAGTCAAAAACTGATTGTTACGTTGCAGCGCCACGAGTCCATGCTAGCTGAGCAGCTAAACTTTAGCGCCGATGCTCCATGTTTAGATCCCGTCCTGTGTGGGTCACTATACTGTCATTGGTCAGGCGCACACACGCTGTAAACGATACCATTGGCTGTAGAGTGTGACAATCTGCCAATAAAAATCAGCCATCAGCCAACACTTTTTTGTTCTCCTCCGATCTACAATAAGTCGCCTCTGTCAAGTCTGAATGACGGAAATCGAGTAACGAGGCTGTTTTAAAAATGTAAGGAGTAGAAAGTACAGATAATTGTGTGAAAATATAAGGAGTAGAAGTAAAAAGTCGGCTGAAAAATAATTACTCCAGTGAAGTATAGATACCCAAAATTCTACTTAAGTAAGGTAACAAAGTATTTGTACTTCGTCACTTGACACCTCTGCCCACGGTCCAAATAAATCCACAAAGGTGACAGAGCCTTTGCAGTTAGGGCTCAAAACTGCGGAATGACCCGCCTGAGGAGATAAGGGCTGCAGACTCTGTGTCAACTTTTAAATCGTTTCTAAAAACTGTACTTTTTTTTTTGCACTTTATTTTAAGTTTGATTATTACCAAGGATATTTCTAAAACGGACACTACTGTATGCTTACAAATAGGTATAGATTATGACATTCTGTCCCTGTTTTAAGTTCATTCTGTCTTTTTTCAGTGACACTTTACTTGGATAGTCTGCCTACAGAGAGAATATTTAAAACATTTCAACTGTTTTGTCAACAGATTATAGATTATATATAGAACTGATGTGACATTAACAAACTAATGTTTTTTGTGCCTAAACCAAATCAAACCTGAACTATAGTAATTATAGTAATATCAGAAAACTGTTGTTGAATCTCGACTGATAAGCTGCTGAAATGCATTATTCAAATTATTCTTTGTTGTAATGCACTTTGAGCTGCATTTCTTGTATGAAAGGTGCTTTACACACACGATTTGATTACGATTACGATTAAGCTTACGATTCTGATTCCAATTACATTGATTACATTCAATTAAAACTCTTTAACTGCACTCGGAATGAAATTTCACAGACAAGGATCGCAAAACGTTGAGAAATCTAGTAATGGAATGTACGGAAAACAACTGACTTTTTAGTTCTCATTATGAGAGTAGCGAAGGACAGACTCGGGTGACGTTCATCGTGGTGTAATGGCTGATGGGCCAGGAGGAGACTGTAGTCCAACACATTGAGCCTCCGGAGGAAGTGTGTGTCGATCTCCACCTGCCGCAGGAGCCACGGGCGCTGCCGGTCTGCACATATACACAGACCACAAAACATTATGTTTTGCATAATGCAGCAAAAATACAGTGTGTTTAATTCACATATTCGATATAACATTCATTCACACATTGCTGTGCTTGCAGCAGTGCACTTTGGCAGTGTTAGAAAGAAGATACTGATTGGCCTGGCAGTGCAATAAAGCGGTTATACATAAACATCACTGTCTGGTTCCTTACCCAGAGTGATGTACTGGCCTTCAAAGTTGAGGTCTTTGAAAACCACAATAATCTGGCTTCCCTCTGGGGCAGGCTCTGTCCAACGACTCACCTCACAGCCCTTAATGTCGTACCTGCCAACACAAAACACGTCAAACCACACGGGCGGCTGCCGTGGATGTTTCTGCGTTGTACCATACTACTCATGCTTTGTAGTAACCAAGCTCACCTGGCATTGATTCGATCATCTGGATAAAACACACTTTGCATAACAATGAAGTATTTCTGCAAAGGCAACAAAGGAAATGTTCTTTATAGTGATCTGTAAGAGTCTATAATTATAATGCCACGTAGAAGAGTGATGAAGTGTGATCTCTACCTTTCGTTTGTGAGGGATTTTTATCCTGTGAACACCTTAAAAAAAAAAACAGTGAACATTATTTAGTCCAAAGCAACATCATGTAACATTTCTACATCCAGTAGACACAGAAAAAACAAAAAATTATTCTTTTTTGTGTGTGTGTGTGTGTGTGTGTGTGTCTGGCCACTGACCAACATTCACTCTCATCTCATCTTAGCTCTGTTTTTGGTCTCCACCAGCTCCTAATAAAATATCTGGTTCCACTTTGTTCACCAGCTGGTTGCTTTGTTTGTCACTGACATTGTCTGAGCATGAGTGGATTAAACATTTTGTTTGTCCTGGTGTTTTGCCAGTGTGTAGGCTCCTCTGTGACTAAATAAATGATCACCCTCATTCAACTCAAAATGACTGCATTCATTTTCACTGTTGGGTTTGGGCAAACAAATTGGCTTTATTAATACCGAATGCATAAACCTGGTTACTACTACACTACTGTGTAGTGGAAGCACATTGAGTTTATTAGTACTATTACATAAATCTTATTTTTTGCTTCACATTAAGTTTATTAGTTAATTTATATTAAACCTATTTAATTCAAATGGATGGAAATTTTCTATGTGATTCAAATGCATAAGTCCTGCATTTTAGCCCATTTTTTTTGAGTGTATCTATCTATCTATCTATCTATCTATCTATCTATCTATCTATCTATCTATCTATCTATCTATCTATCTATCTGTCTATCTATCTATCTATCTATCTATCTATCTATCTATCTATCTATCTATCTATTTACATCTATCTATCTATCTATCTATCTATCTATCTATCTATCTATCTATCTATTATAAATAATTAAATTTGTGATGAAGTATTTTACATTGTTGTACTGGTCCTTTTATTGAGTATCTTCTGTACATCCTGCAACACTGATGTTTTCTGCCCACGGAAGGAAGTCCAACTGCACTTTCCTTCATGAAAATCCTCAGTCATTACACATGTGAAACTGTATACACCATCACAATACATTGTGTGTGTCTGAGTGTGATATGTGTACCTAGGAACTTGACTAGCAGTGAATGGGGGTATTCCTTCAGATGTTCCACGTAGATCTTCAGGTTGGCCAGAAGGAATTTGATTTCCCTTTTATTTTGGGTCTTCAAAAAGAAGCGTTTATCATTTCTAGACATTCAAAGGAGAGAGAGGGAGATCTCTATTTCAATTTCAATGAAATATTTGTCACATATAATCATAAAACACAATTTCCCTTCAGGGTTTAATAAAGTATCTCTAAAAGAACAGTCATTGTGACATGTACCTATACAATCTCCAACACTTTTCATTAATTAAAAATAGTTTCAAAGGAACAGGAATAGAAAATGTGGTAAATAAAAATGGTTATTATAGTAATGATACGTAAGTAAAATATGTGGTCAAAAATGTATAACTGAAAGTTGTTATGTTTATTCTATATTTTGTTAAAGATTTGTCAGTTCCTAACACAAAATACTGGATGCAATCATTACACATTCAGCTTTAGAGCTGCACCAACTAGATGTCTTAAACTGTAAGATAACAGAAGCAGCTTTTGCACATCTGTCTCTGCACGTGTACGTGACGTTCACATTAAAGCTGGGTTTGTCAGGACTAAGAAAGCTGGTTATGTTTAGGTTGTCTTGTGTCAGTGTTGTCTTGTGGTTTCCTGTTTTATTTAGTTATTTTCCCCTCCTCATTTCAGATAACTTGCCCCTTCCACTGGTGTGGTTCCCTCCTGCCCGATTGTCCTCCACGCCCTGATTGTTCCCCATTACCCTGTGTATATATTGTCTGCGTCTCCCTTTGTCTGTTGCCAGTTCGTCTTGTCCTTCGTGCCTGAGAACCAGCTCCTTGCCATAGCCTAGTCAAGTTCGTTTCTCGAGCTCGTGCCTCATCAGGTTTTGTATATTGCTTTGTTACTTTGTCTAGCCTTTGTATTTAATAGATTTTTCCCTCTTAAGAGTGGTTTTTCGTTTGTTATCTTCTTCCTGATTTTGTTAGTAGGGTTTGACTCTCTTGAGTGGTTTTTGTTTTCTTAGATTATTTAGTGTTTTCCTCCCAGTGAGTGATTTTCTGTTGTACTTTCATAATAAAAGATTTGTTTATTTTACACTTTGTCTCGAATCGTGCGTTTGGGTTCAAGCCGTAGTTCTAGCCGTGACAGGGTTAGGTTAAAGCTAAGGTTACAGTTTGGGTTAAGTTTAGAGTTATGGTTACAGATACATTTAGGCAAGTAGGACTTTAGACCAAAATAAAGGTTATTTCGGTAACACTTTATAATGAGTACACACTATTAAGCATTAGTTAAGCATTAATATATACTGAATTCATCATTTATAATGCATGAATACTCAGACACAACACAAAGCGATATAGTACATATTTACACACTGTAGATGGCATTGGCTGCCATGCAAGGTGCCAACTGCTCATCAGTTTGAGGAGCTAACCATTCATACACATTCACACACGATGGCACAGCCTTCAGGAGCAATTTGGGGTTCAGTATCTTGCCCAAGGACACTTTGACATGCAGACTGGAGGAGCGGGGATCAAACCGCTGATGATCTGATTAGTGGACGACCGCTCTACCTCTGAGCCACAGCCAATCCTTTATAACCTACATACTAATGAGGATTCATGAGTTATAAATTATGAATTCAGTATAGATTAATGCTTAACTAATGCTTGATAGTGTGTACTCATTATAAAGTGTTACAGTGGAGCAATCATGTGTGTGTGTGTGCCTCACGTCAGAAAGAAGTCGGCCTTGCTCTTGGAGTTGCTGATGAACTGAAGGTAGCAGTTTTCCGAGCAGAGCGACTGCTGATACTCCTGCTCTGTCAGTCCTAAGAGCCACGCAGGCTGGCAAACACCGGGCCTGCAAAGGTCTCCATTGTGAAATCCTACACACACAAACACACAGTCACACATACACATGCAGTAAATATTCAGGTGGAAGCATACCACACAGTCAGACACAGAAACATACACCTACCTCATGAATATGAGTGACCTCTGATGTGAAATCATCATCTGACAGATTATTCTAGAGTAAAAGAAAGAGGAGAGATGAGAAAGAGAGTAACGTTCATTTCTAGATATGGAACTACAAAAATGGAAACGTGGACAATATTTCTAAATATTTCTAAAACCACACACATTTCTAACAGGTGCATCAAGAACAGGGGAATGACTGAGTGAAGTGAAATACAATACACATTGTTATATGTATTTCTTTTTTATGTAGGCATTTCATTATGTGGCGATTAAATGAAATGAAAATGTTATATTACAGTAATTTAGCTTCTTGTCTTTGATAACTAAAACAATTGTCCAATTACAGCTTGGTGACACCAAAATAGAAAAAGCAAGGTGTCTATGACACTTATGGATGGCAGCCATGATGATTTCTCACAGAAATTGTGAAAACTTTGAGCTGCTGATGGTCCAGGAATCACAAAGTCATTAGGATTTATCTTCTGGTGATCATAAATGTCTGTACAAAATGTTAGATTTTACTATTCATCCAATTCCTGTTGAGATATCACCATCTATACAGTCACTAATGTGTCTTAAAATCAGCCATACAGCCATGTGATTTTCTCTGACTAACATCTGCAGGAGAATTCGTCATGAACGAGCAAAAATTACACATGGTCACATGGTCAACCAGAGCCAACTCAAGGTTCCTGCAGTTACAGCAGGTGATGCATAGTGCATGTCATTAGAACAACAGGATGTGTGATTTGGTGATAAATACAGCATGAGGTTTTTAAGCATAACAAACACTGTTTCCAAGAGCCTGAAAAACTTAATGGACTGCATATGGTGCAGACAGGATTAATTTAACCAAACAGGATAGACTCTAGATTTAAATGCAGGTTGAAAGAAGGTATCACTGCCTGCTTTACCCTAATAGAGAATACGTTACAAAACTTTCAGACAGTAAGAAAAATATAATTTAATATAATATAATTTCTCTTTAAATATTTACAGTTACATAAATATATTTTTTTTGATTTTAAAATGAATTGAAGTAAGAGTGCAATGAAAGAGTACAATTAACAGTAAAATCATACACAGACAGTCCTAAATCAGTGGTTTCTAAACATTACCAGTGAATTGCTAAGGAGGAGTTACTACAGCTTATATTAGGGAGATACAGTATAGGAGAAAGACTGAAATAATAAAATATCCCAGAGAACATGTGTGAAACTGTTTTCTCTACTTTTGTTTTTTCATCACTCCTAAAATGAAGACATCAGTCGATCAGAACAGTTTCTTCCTTGTGTGTTCACTGTGAAGTGTGAATGTGAAGATCGATATTTGTAGATTATTAATGTTAGAATTCTGCCCGCAACAATGAAGATAAGATAGACTCTAATGATCACACCGGGAAAATTCACTTGTCACAGTAGCTCATATACACTAGTTGATTATTTACAAATAGAAAATATATAGAAAAAGTCATGAAGTCATGCTGGTGTTGAAGAGTCTGACAGTTGATGGAATGAAGGATCTGTGGTAGATCTCCTTCTTCTTAGCAGTCTGTTGCTGAAAGAGCTGCTTAAGCCCACCGCAGTCTCATGCAGGTGGTGAGAGGAGTTATTCATGTTGGATGTCAGCTTTGCCAGCATCCTACTCTCTCCCACTTCCTCTATGCACAGGCCACTGACGCATCAGCCTTTGCTCTCCTATCCGGTCTCACAAGTTAAAAGCCGCCCACCAGCGAATCCACCAATTCAGCCAAGTTTCTGTGAGGAACATGATGCTACACTCTCAATACACCCTCTGTAGCCTGGTTTGCACTGTTAACACTGTTTGTTTTCTGTCAAAGATCTAATAAAACCAACGTGATAAAAAAAAGAAAGAGCGAAAGAACAAAATAAAGATGCAGAGTTTTCAGATTTTGAATAATAAGCAAAGGAAACAAGTTCATATTCATGTTCAAATTCGTTTAAATTTTTAAGTTCATTCATTTGGTGGAATAACCCTGATTTTTAGTCACAGCTTTCATGCGTCTTGGTGTGCTCACCACCAGTCTTTCATATTGCCGCTGGGTGACTTCATGCCACTCTTGGCGCAAAAATTCAAACACCTCTGCTTTGTTTGATGCTTGTGACCAACTATCCTCCTCATAATCAAGATTTTCAATGGGGTTCAGGTCTTGAGATAAGAAATTGGGCTGACCATGACGGGGTCTTGATCTGGTGATCCTCCATCACATCACATTATTCATTTTGTTCATTGTGACCTTTCTTATTGATTTTAAACTCCTCTTACTGGTCTTTATTTATTGGACATGCTTGAAAATTATGAACCAGGACGGTCCTTCATGTCCTCCGGAGTCTCTTGAATGAGGCTGATCTGAGAGCAGCTGAAAGTGCTGATATCTTTACACAAGGGACTGACAGTAAGCAATGGAGCGCGTAATCCAGTGTTACTATTTGTAATTTGATCTCACCGATAGCAGCATCACTGTTGACAGTTCACTCAAATCCTAAATCCTATTTAGCAAGATTAGTGTTACTCAAATCACAATGAACCTCACAGCTGGAAGCTTTCATAAAAAGTCTTTTGCTTGAACACAGAAACACAGAGCTTTTAACCTGATAAAGCTGTTTCTACATGAAATAAGAAAAACAATAAAAGTAAAGCGTTTGTCCAGAATTGAGCGGATCTGAAATAGATACAGCTGGTCTGAAATGCTTTTATTTTGCAAATCAGTGTATTAAAGTGTAACTAAACCCTCAAACCACTTTTTCACATGAAAACGGTCTAGAAGTGTCATGAGACAACCTCTGTTATAATTTGCCGCTATATAAATACAGTTGAATTGTAATGAAATATAATGTGTATGTACTGTAAGGGTGAGAGAAGAGACAGAGGCGAGTAAGCTTTGCTGATATTGATTTATATATAATTTATATAGTGACTGCATTATATATGATGTATTAGATTTTCAATAAGAAGACAATATGAAGGTGTTATTGAAGCAAAACATCTGACCACCTGTGACAGTGGAATTTGTGGTTTGAGAAGAATTTGAGAAGGCATAAGTGTTGTGTTGTGCGTGTCCATGACTTTAAATTTGACACACGTGAGATAATTTTCTACAATTGCAGGTTGTTCCATGTGCTGTCACTTTTGCACTAGATAACTCGGCGAGACATGGAGCAAAAGTGATCTGTGCACCTGGAGAGCCAGAGGCAGGCACTGTTCAGAGATCACGGAACCCTTCTGGCCAATCAGAGGAGCTTGTTTGGCAAAATCTTTGGTGGTATATGACTGACAGCTACAGTAGCTACAGTAGCTAACAGCTGCAGCATGTGAGACTTGTAAGTGCAAGGAATCAAAACGTGTTGATTGTAGGAAGTTCAGTGTAGAAAGAAAGACTGAAGCACAGAGTGGTACATATGGGAAGGGAGTGGAAGATCAAAACTCTGTTAGAAACAAAACCGGTTTAATATCCAGAATCTGGCTTTTTTTATAGTCATGATGTTACACAGTACAGTAGCTGGCCCCATGCATCATTGTTGGTTTGTAGTCAACCAAAGAATAAAAAGGCTCCCGTAAACTAAGCATACACTGTTTGGTTTTAGAAATGTTGTTGCACATAAAACAAATTTCAAGGACAACTTTTTTTAAAAATTTTTTTTACCTCCGTAACATTTTACCTTTTACCATCGTATCTCAAGCGGATGCAGAAAAACTAGTCCACGCATTTGTTACTTCTAGGCTGGACTATTGTAACTCTTTGTTATCAGGCTGCTCCAATAAGTCTCTTAGGACTTTGCAGTTAATTCAGAATGCTGCTGCACGTGTTCTGACAGGAACCAAGATCAGAGATCACATCTCTCCCATTTTGGCTTCCTTGCATTGGCTACCTATCAAATCTAGAATAGAATTTAAAATTCTTCTCCTTACTTACAAAGCTCTTCATGGTCAGGCACCATCATATCTAAAAGAGCTCATAGTACCTTACTACCCCTCTAGAACACTGCGCTCTCAGGATGCTGGGTTCCTTGTGGTTCCTATAGTTTCCAAAAGTAGATTGGGAGCCAGAGCTTTCAGCTATCAGGCTCCTCTTCTGTGGAACAAACTACCATTCTGGGTTCAGGAGGCAGACACGGTCAACACTTTTAAGAGTAGACTTAAGACTTTCCTTTTTGATAGAGCTCAGGCTCAGGTCATCCCTTAGTTATGCTGCCATAGGACTAGACTGCCGGGGGACTCTCCCTCCCTCTCTCTCTCTCTCTCCCTCTCCCTCCCCTCTCCTCCCTCTCTCTCTCTCTCTCCCTCTCCCTCCCCCTCTCCTCCCTCTTTCTCTCTCACCATCAGTGGACATACATGTCTCATTAATGCATGCTACTAACCGAACTTCCCCGGAGTTTCTGTGCTCTGTCGTCCAGCAGGCTCTCGTGGATCGTGGCTGCTGCTGTGATCCTGCGCAACGTCCACTACATATATTATTACTGTCATTATTGCTACCATATCTGCTACTGTGGTCATTTTATCATTCATTGTAATTCATTGTCATTTTATCATTCATTGTAATTGTACAATATGTTTGTGTTGACTTGTTCTGTACACGTGACATCTATTGCACGTCTGTCCGTCCTGGGAGAGGGATCCCTCCTCTGTGGCTCTTCCTGAGGTTTCTTCCACCTTTTTCCCTGTTAAAAGGTTTTTGTGGGCAAGTTTTCCTCACTCGAACCGAGGGTCTAAGGACAGAGGGTGTCACTCCCTGTACAGATTGTAAAGCCCTCCGAGGCAAATGTACTTTGTGACTTTGGGCTATACAAATAAAATTTGATTTGATTTGATTTGAAGAGCTGGAGGTCTTCAGGACGTTTTTTAAGGTAGAGAAGGACGCCCCTAAACTGGTAGGAACTGGTAGGACGTTCCACCAACGGGAACAACAGACAAGAAAGGTTTGGATTGCCCTGAGCATACTGGTGGCAGAGCCAGGCATCGTTCATTGGAGGAGGTAACATGTCTGTATGAGGACATAGAACCGGAGACTACTTTGTAGTCAGCATTACTTAAAGCTCGTTTGACAGCTTAATCAAGGAGGAGTGGGCATCCTTCCTTGAAATAAATGACTCCAAATATTTCTTCAACATTAGTATGGGAAACAGGTATGGTCGTAATTAGAGAGAAAATTATATAATAGAAAAATCAGATAACTATGCAAACACCCCTACAGAGCACGCCCCTCAAATTTCAGCTAAATGTCTCCTCCAACAGCTGAGATATGACAATGATGAACAAAATAATAATCAAGCACATTTCAAACAAATCTGCTTCAACATAATAAGGGGAAATCATAATATAGGGAAATCACTCAACAACAGTAAGGAATCAGCAGGGAATGATACACAATCTCCTCAAGCAACAAATGATACTTTCTAAACTTTTTATAGTAATCTATCTATCCCAACCTATGAATGATTTCATCGTTTCTAGATAACCTGTTATTCACACAAATACCCGCAGACCAAGCTGCCATTATAGATTTAACACAAATGTCTAATAACAAAGCACTAGGACTGGATGGAGATTCTTCTATACCACTGCTGTAAATATACACAATACAATCTACAGACGACTACCTCCACTCCTCATGGCTCTCTCCACACGTACAGCATTTTTTGTTTTTGATAAAAACAGAAACTCCCCTAAATCTTGGGTTGTAGCGTTCCCCCCTCTACATCACAACTTATCCTTGAACTTCCCCTAAATCACAATGAAGCCACGCTATTACCAGACTGGAAAACAAACAATCATTTTTTAAAACTTCTCACAGGATCACTGGAAAAGATAACAATCAAATGACTTCCTTTATGAAAACATGGAACTCATTAAACTTATTAATCATGAGGTGTGTGTTCCGTGTCACAGTCAGTCCTACTCGACTCTGGCCGCTGACCACCAAACCACAATGACTAACTCCCCGTTGTTTTTAGAAACCAGCATGCTTCAGTGCTTTTCATCACATGCAGTATCTTTGCCTCATCTGTCTCACTCTGTTTTAAAATCCTCTTATACAGATTGGCCTAGGCAAAGCCAGGCAACTGCCCTTGGGGGCCCCAGACCCCCAGGGGCCCCCAGTCAAAGCACCAGCATCTATTTTATGAGCCACAAATCAGTTGCTGCAATTTCATCACATTTAAATGGTGCCCAGGTTAGTCTCTGGGTGTCTGACACTGTAACTGTTTGAAAAGTGAAACTTCAATAACTGAATTCTTAGTGTTGCAAATATTTGGATGGAGCAATGTTTGATAAATGCTTCACTCTTTCTGGCAGCACAAAGTGTTATAAAGTCTACTTCAGGGAGCATCCCTCAATGAATGAAAATCTTCTTATGAAATTAATCTGTGATTTGTTTTTGTGTCTTCATGATATTATATTATCTTTCTTTGTTGTTTTTCATTGGGGTACACTCCAAACTATTTAAACCTATGTATGCATTAATGTATTTGATTCGGCTACATTTACTCTGAGACATGTCTGTAATGTTATGAACCTAAATACTTCCATTTGGGACAATAACAAATATTATGGATGTTGCCTCTGCTGACCCGTACTCACTGGAGGTGCGTTGTCAATGGTTCTTTGAGTGGCTGATGCCAATCCCTCCTTCATCATGCAGGTCAGGCTGTAGAACTCATGCTGCTGATCGATCTCAAACAAGCCCAGAAGCTTCCACTGCTGCCTCAAACCTCCCCACCTCCTCCTCTTCACCGTGCCGGCGCTGACGGTCACCGGTAGCTGCTGACATTTCCATCTGGGATACAGAAAAATATGTTAATTCAAAATATACAGCTGTACACTGTATTCCTACTATAACCTGCTGTACTGTAAACCTAGATGAGGTTTCCAAGCTCCAGCAAAGAGAAATCAAAGAGTAAGTAGAAGCCAGAGAGGCCAGTGACAAAGACAAAAGACAGCTGACTGACAGTTTACAGGGTAACTATGGAGACCAACACAAAGGGATCATAGATTCATGGGCTGTGCTGTGGTTAATGGTGTAATCATCATCTTCTTTAAATCAGATTTGAAACAATTACTACAGCATGTCTACATTTGTTTTGGTAAAGGTGGAAA
>JAAROE010000768.1:0-74663 GCA_036365135.1 Miichthys miiuy | reverse complement strand
CAGAGGAGAGGCTCATTTGACACAAAGGCTGAGAAATGAAAGGCGTGAGGGGATCTGAGCACCGCGGCAGGTGCACAGGACTCACTGTAAACTTCTTCTGAACGCTGGACTGAACCGAACAGTATGTTGTAGGATAGAGCCCACTCCTGGTGATGACTAGGTACTGACCCAGTGCTGCTGCTCCATTTGTCAGTGCATAAGACAGAAATGTTTTAATCATGTAGGGCTGTATTGTGATATATGTTGTCTGAGGAAACAACCCAAAGACCTTTTAACTGCAGAGGGAGAGGGAACAAGAAAGTACAATATAACTCCCCACACTGTAGTTTGTCTGAGACAGACTTCACCTGTTTTTATAGGACAATTTGAGGGCTTTATTTCAAGAATGACTGTACAGTCAAACACATGCACACAAACTGTAGAAACTGGCTTGTGGTGTTTCCATCATTAGAAGATCATGGTACACTTGTGATGCTGCTCAAAACTGGGTCCAAGCATCACCGAGCACAGTCGAGCCAGTACACAGGACTGTAAAGCTGCAGTTCCTCTGCAGGCAGTAGATTCTAGTTCTAAGAAAACTGTCTTTAATAGAAGGTCAGCATGATTTATTTTTCTAGTTACTTTTAACGTGGATCTCGCTGGTGATTTTGCCAAATGCTGTTCCACTTAAAATGCAAGAGGCATAACTAAGAATGAGTTTGTTTAATAAAGTGAATTCTATCTGCAATCGGTGTTCATGCACACACAAAAAAACTGCAGTGAAAGTGATTTACTGAACAAATGATGAAGAGAGGAGACTGTGACCTGCCTCAATTAACATAGATGTCATATTTCCATCATGTTTTCCATCATTTCAGCTTTGAATGAACCTCTTTCAACAACATCTCCTTGTGTCCACTTCTTCTGAAGAATTAGTTCCAGCAACTGTTTATTTCCATCAGTTTTGAGGAGGTAGATAGAGAGTAGCATTACCATTGTAAAACATCTGAACAGGATACTACAGACTGCACAGGAACCCTGGAAACTCTGACACACAACATTTCTGTTCAGTTTTCTCAGCAGTGAAATTTGTGCTCAAATAAACGACGCAACTGCACTCTCCGTTAAAAATAATGGCCTTGTACGTGTAGTGTGGAAGCAGGATGAGGCTCCAGCACTTTTTAATTCCACTAAGTGACAAAAATGACAGATGGTGGTAAATCCAAACTCCAAGTCCTCTCAGTGGGCAACATCAGAGAAGTGGAGCTGTCAAAACAACTCTTTCCTTTGCACGGTGGTTAATGGCACCATGATGATCTGATGACAGAGCAGCTTGGACCCAGACCCTCCACCTATACTGCCATCTGTGCACTGAGTATGACAAGAGAGTGCAAACAGTTCCCTGTATGAAATACAGAAACTACCTGGCCTCACGTTTTCTGTGTTATTTCATTTGTGACAATTTGATTAAAGATAATTATGAACATAATGAACTAATAAACTAAAATGGTGAATAAGATTTTCTGGTAATGTGCAATCCACTTTACTGTAGCTGATGTTGTGTTTTAGTAGATCAAATTCCCAAAATGATTTGGAATTAAGTAATAAATCACCAAAAGCAGTTGATATGTAGTGAACCTGAGACTTTTGGGACTGCGGGGCTTTGCTTGCTTTGCCATCTTGTGAATCCAGCCTCATCTCATACAAGGTTTTGATTGTGTTAATGACATCAGTCTGGTCTGATCAAGATCAGACCTTCAAGTTGACTTTTCAGAGCCGTTTCTCTTTCTGTACAGTTTATATATTTATGTTGTTTGAACTTTTGTTCACTACTGTTAGCACCTCACATGTGCACAAAGGGAGCATCTGCTCATGTCTCGGCTCCTTCAGTAACTACTTAGCATTCTTTTACAATCAGTGATGAATACACAGCATTGAAGCGCTTCTGTAGATGTGATGTTCTCACTATGTAGAGATTTTTAGGATGTAAAGTTGAAATATTGCAACAGAACACACAATGAAAGGAACAAAGAGACCTAAATGTATATTTGGGAGGAAAAACACGACATATCCTGTAACAAACATGATGTACAGTATTAGTTTTAATGAACATGTAAACATTTTAAAGGTCTTCAAAGGTCATGCTGTCACTGTTTTCTTTATTTTGATGTACAAAATCCAAGATGTTTGATTCATAATGTATTACCCTTATAATAACTTTCATATTTACTTGCATAATTATTATTGGTTATTAAATGCCAAGATAATTTCTTAATGATCTGCACCCTCACAGTCACCATTATTTTGGTGAAAATTGTCAATTATTATGACAAAAATTGCCAGACCCCCTGCAGTACCTCTGCAGACTCCCTAGGGTCATGGACCCCTGGTTGAAGACCCCTTTAATAGACAGATTAAAGTTGAATCTGTGTGAACTGACTGACTGATTTGAAAGAAAATCTCACAATCTATAGTGTCACTTCAGACATCTGACTGTTTTATTTAACATCAATGCAGCTAAGTTTTAAAAGTAGAGTGACAAAGTCAGCTCAGTGGACTGACATGATGGTTTATTTATGTGCTTCAGTTTACATCCTCGTTCAGGGGGGCCTCAGGACACGGTGAACAGCAGCAGCTCAGGCAGTGGGTGGGGAGATAAAATATGATAAAGAATAGTTAGTAAGACAGATAAATAAATTATTTAATAAACAAATAAACTTTGAATTATTAAATAAGTAATATATGATTCACAATAACATAAATGACAATGTATGGTGAATGGTAGCCGCTCAGGAGGCAGAGAAAGACAAAAGTATGAAAGAACTGTGAGTAAGACAATCTGTGAATCAGTCATTGAATATGTGATTATATGGATGCTTTGAAAATTCTGCCCTATTCTAAGTCTGAATCAGACGCTCATACTTCCCTTTTTTTCATCCACAGCTCCAGCGATGGAGTAAGAGAGACAAATAATATTGAAATTAATATGCAAGTCATATTATATTTAGTGATAAGCTTGCTTTTTTGTCGGTGAGAGAAAAATGGTTAGTAAGATAGTTTTGAAGTTTTTGAATGATTGAATCAATCATATTTAATGTTGAATTTGCTCAGAAGCTTGTATTTACCTTTTTGGGAACTGATGTAGTAA
Source organism: Miichthys miiuy (assembly GCA_036365135.1). NCBI lineage: Eukaryota > Metazoa > Chordata > Actinopteri > Sciaenidae > Miichthys > Miichthys miiuy. The sequence continues at coordinate 71,536 of JAAROE010000768.1, read as the reverse complement.
CATTGTTTTTCATGTCACTGTGGGAACTGTGTGTCACTTCCATAAAGTCTGCAATAAGTTGTGTTTCTATAAATATCATCCTATCATTGTGAACTCTCTTTGCTACAATAATCATGTAGGAACAAATATGATATCAGCTCTGATGTGCACAGACCTCGTGGAACTTTGATTAAATTACACGCAATTAACAACGTTAATCCTCCGAAATAAGATCAAAACAATCTGTGCTTCCTGGTAAATTATTAATGCATCAGGATGAAAGAACACAACAGTTTTGGTGGTGGATCTAAAGACTTTCAGACACTTTGGTTCACTTCATCTTCAGCTCAGAACAATATTCATCTGTTTGGTGCATTTTGAGCAATATCTGATAATTAGCTGACAAATGTGATCAACGTTGAACTTAAAAAGTTGCTCTGATTGTGACTGTATGTTCAATTAAATTAATTTAATTCAATTAAATTGATATTGATGCGTTTTAAGTCAAACTTCATCCATCACAACAAACTTAATTAAATCTGAACTGTATACTGTAGCAACGGGCCCTGGTTTGTTTACATTTGCACGTTTTGACCTCCTCCTAAACGTTCAGTGATGAATATATTAATATAATATATATAAATAAATATATATTTTTTGGCATTATTCGAAAAAGCCATTTTTCAAAATTTTGGTCGATAAATTTGTAAAAAATGAATGCCTTCAGCTAAAATTTAAGATATTTTTTAATTACTACACAATTATTAACACATTTTCCGCCTGTCCGGAAACATTCAGCCCATATTTACCATCTAGAAATCATTTTACAGAAAAAACGTCAAGTGTGACAAAAACTGTTTTCCTAACAGGCCAATTACAATGAATTACTCACAATTATCAACACATTTCACACCTATCCCGAAACATTCAGTCCAATTTTTTATCATCTAATAATCGTTTTAAACCGAGAAAAACATCGAGCGTCAACAAAAACTGTGTTTTCCTAACAGGCCAGTTTATATGAAATGAATCTAGATTTTGTACTAAAAAAGGAAGATGATAAAATAAGTTATGGAAAAGTTTAGAAGGTGTCTCACGTGACATGTTTCAGCAGGTTGGCCTTTTTGTCTTTGGGGCCAGGGAGCTCTTCTCTGTGTCGGGTTAGGATTTTTGGGGTCTATGTTGGGTCTTTTTACATTGCTGTATCAAAAAAGTGGGTGCAAAATCCACCATACCGTTTACCTTCCAATGTTTCAATGATTGTGTATTGCGTCAAATATGCCATCTTCTTTATAGACCCAACTTATAAAGATCCAGCTTTTCTATATGCTCCAGACCACTAGATGGCACTGTTATTCAGGTTTTTAGTAAATATTCAGACTAAAAGCTGATTGTGTATTGCATCCAATATGCCATCTTCCCTTGACTCAACTGGTAAAGATCCATATGTATATATATATATATATATATATATATATATATATATATATATATATATATATATATATATATATATATATATATATATATATATATATATATATATATATATATATATATATATATATATATATATATATATATATATATATATATATAATTAAAAATTTGCTTATTTTTATTCTTTCTACCAGTTATTATTGTAGCCTACAACAGAGTCCATATAAGTCTCTATAACAGATATATTGCTGTGTTGAAGGAGAAACTCAACTATATTGATGAAAAATGATATGCTCTGCTCTGGCTCTGACTGTCTTTTTTTTTTTAAATACATTCAAAACACACAAATATTTATGTGCTGCTGGAGAAGCCACATCATCTGCCTTTGTCTGCATGTTTGTGGTGCAGTACACAGCAATATTATCTGGAGAAATGTTCATTGAGAAATTTTTGTTGCACTCAACTCTGGTTGGCACAGCTATAGATAGAGTAGATTAGAATATACTTTATTAATCCATGAGGGAAATTCATTAAACCAGCAGCTTCAGTAAAAACACAATTAAGTATCCTAAAAATCAACAAAACCCAGCAAAATTAACCTCCTCCTGACCAGCCATGCAAACTCCTGGCCCCTGAATATCCCCAGTTCCATCCTCTGTTCCTGGACTTTGGATTTTGGAGTGTTGGGCATTTTGCATTGTGAAAACTCCGAAAACCAACATAGTCTTTATGGAGGTAGTCGTCTTGCTGGAATATTGGTATTCCAGCAATTAAGTCCAACCTCCAAGTAGTACTTTTGGACTGGTGGCACTAGTGACCTCTGCAGACCCCAACAACACAGTTCTAATCCAATATGTCCTTACATTTTCCAGACACCACTATCAATTCTGTTTGTTATAATAAAGTTTTTAGAACACTGATGCACTTGGCTCAGAACAGGACACCACATGTAAGTTTGAACAACTAACATACATCTTAGATGTGGCATTTTAGCTGACATCTGCTAGCATGCTAGCTAACAGCTAACTGATAGAGTCACAAAATAAAAAAGGTAGATATCTTGAAAACGGAATAGCGCATAGACTTACTGTACAGTTGGAAAGCTCTTACCCTGAAATGGTGGGGTCTGACCAGGTTCCAGGTCTCTCAGATCATCTGTTCTGAAGATTCATCATTTTCTGTAAACACAAAATATTGATAAAGTATAGCATTGATTTTTTTTTGTCAATGTTTTTAAAAACTTGGATCGAAGTGCACGGGCTGATTTTCTCCTGAAGTCAATCACCATCTCCTTGGTTTTCTCGAGACGTCTCGTCTGACTGACGTCTGTCAGGCACGCAGACAGACGCCAAATGAGGGTGTGGTCGTTGGGTTCACCTAGTGGATGCAGGGGAATGTACTTAAAGTGCTACATGCCATGTCCATTGCCGCACAAACCCCTGCCTGGCACACCTGAGTGCAGAGTGAAGCAGCCATCGGCATACAGACTGCTTTGGGAAGCGCTCCACCCACAAAGAATGGTTACTTGTTTGTGTTTATTTTTAATTGTTTTTTTTTAGAATCAAACCAACTGTATAGAATGGCTCCATCCAGCAGAGTATACTCCAGACCTATCACACAGGAATAATCTCTGCTAGATGGAGTTAGCAAAGTGGAGCTCCTTACTTTTTTTACTGTCACTTACATCCTATTATTACCCACCTTTTCTTCTACTCCTGACAATGACCTTTCCACTTACACCAATCAGATATGCCATTATGACCATCTTTATAATATTGTGTTGGTCCCATTTTGCTGCCAAAACCCTCAAACCATTTTTGCTTTGTGGCATGGTGCATTATCCTGCTGAAAGAGGCCAAAGCCATCAGGGAATACTGTTTCCATGAAAAGGTGTACATGGTCTGCAACAATGTTTAGTTAGATGGTACATGTCAAAATAACATCCACATGGATGGCAGGAATCACACTGCTCTGCCTGCTTGCTTGCATCCTTGTCCCATGTGTTCGCCAGGTAGGCAACGTACACACACCCAGCCATTCACATGATGTAAAAGAACCCATGATTCATCAGACCAGGCCACCTTCTTCCATTGCTCCGTGGTCCATTCTGATGCTCACATGCCCATTTTTGGTAGTTGAGAGGGGTCAGCATGGGCACCCTGACTGGTCTGCAGCTATGCAGCTCCATATGTAACAAACTGCGATGCATGAATTCTGACACCTTTCTATCAGAACCAGCATTAATTAAATTCAATTGATGCTTTATTGTCCCCCAGGAGAAATTCTCTTTCATAGTCAGTATTGCAAGACGAGAATACAGACTGTGCTGTCACAGCAGATGTCACGACCGAACTATGGGCCAGAACCCAAATGCACAACTTGCGAAAAAGTTTCAAAATAAAGTTTTTATTAACAAATGAAAGTCACTCTTGACAGAGGAAATAACTAAGAAACTAAAACTCATTTGACTGAAGTTAGACTAAGAAAGAACAAATAAACAAACAGAAATACTCTTCTGTGGCTATTCTAAGATTAAGGAAGATATACAGAAAATTACTCAATCGAGGCTATACTAGGACTAAGAAAACAAACAGAAAATCTCTTACTAGACTAGAACTAGACTAGAACAAAACCTAACAATGTTTTTCCTCATCTCTAAGGTCTCCCATATATGAAATGGAGTCTTAAACCTAAAAGAACATAAATATAGCCTGGCCGTATGGGAGTCAAGACATATAAACTCATGTAGATTAATAACACAAGCTCTGACAGCTTTGAAACTTGACATAATTCTGGTCAGGAAGTTGGATGTGAATATCTTGATGTGTGTAAGATATAGAGAGCTATGAACCCTTGCCTAAAATAAGCGGACATACAAAAAAAGAATATCTATGCAGAATGTTCTCATTTACTTTGTAGATGCTTGGCCAGGGATTGTCATAGAAACACATATGGCTTGTTGGAAAGATGAGGTTGTGCTGAATCAAGGGATACCAAATATTTAAATATACCATGCATAGTCAGTGTGTTACTTCACTCAATGTATGAAGTGTCCCAAATGAAAGAAAGTGAAACATTGACAAGTCCAAGTCTCCACAGCCCATTATCAACAGTGACAAGAATGGTGACCAATTCAATCTTACTCCAACCAAAGCAAGTAACTTTGGGTACATGCTGCCCTATATGATGCATTTATTGCATGGTTGTGCTAATCCAGCAATACCAAATATGTAAATACCATGTATAATCATTCATCACTAAATATATAAACTGTCCCAAATTAAATAAAATAATAATAAAATATGTTGCATTGCATAGCAATGTACTGTACTGTACTGTATGACTTCACTGGGGGATGGGTCTAGCTAAGGCTTACAGCTCAGCAATAGAACACACAGGAGACAAGGTGACAGGATTGTAGTTTGGGCTGAATTATCATTTTAATAAAACTATAACTTAACTTTAGACAGGACAAATTAAACTACTGTCTCAAATCAAACAGATGTTCAAACAAAACACGCTAAACTCCCCAGCTCTTTGGCTGGTGTTTTTCATGGGCTGCTTTTGATAGCCATCCCTGTCACTCATCTGCATTATCATCAGTGACAAAGTGGGTCATATTTGTACAGTCTGGGAAAGAGCAAGAGCAAAACTCAGTGCAAGTCAAGCCCACTGAAAGACACTGGCATTTGCTGGTTGCATTGCAGTTTTCATCATTACAGTACAGGTGGGTGATGTCTCGAACTTCTTTTAGGTGCTGGTGCCTTCTGGAACGTGACAGGTTCAATGGACCCATCTTGTCTGAGCCTCCATCCTCTACCAGCTAGGTTCCAGAGATGAGGCTGGGCCAGGTGGCTGTGACGCCACACTGCTGTTTTGTATAAGGCTCTTAATACATGTTGCTGGAAGGCATATTCTGTTGGGGGTAGATTTACTGCTGAAGAATCTGTGGTAGATGCTAGTGTGTACCTCAGCTCATCTAAGTTGGTGCAAGGATGGCCATTCTCCTTTTCTTTTGGCCATACAGGAGGAGGGCATATTTTCTTGCTACAGGCAAAGCTTCTAGGCTTCCAGACAGTCTAAATTTGGCCATTTCCTTTAACTCAGTCAGATGGGTCTTCAGTCTTGTCTTATCTCACCAACAGACCACAGTATGTGAGGCTCCATCACTGTGTGTCTGATGTGGTGCTCTGCAGCACAAGTGCCCCTCAGGGTATGGTGCTCTCCCCCTTCCTTTTCACCCTCTACACCTCAGACTTCACCCACAACACCACACACTGCCACATCCAGAAGTCCTCCGATGACACAGCCGTTGTGTTTCTGAGGGTAACGACCTGGAAAACAGGACAGTCATCAGGGACTTTGTCAGCTGGTGTGAGCTCAACCAGCTCCAGCTCAACACCAGCAAGACAAAGGAGATGATCGTCAACTTCAGGAGGAAAACATCCCACTTCACACCGGTGAACATCCAGGGATCGGACATAGAGGTGGTGGAGAACTACAAATTCCTGGGTGTTCACCTAAACAATAAACTGGACTGGACTGACAACACCCATGCTCTTTACAAGAAGGGCCAGAGTTGCCTCCACCTGCTGAGGAGACTGAGGTCCTTCGGAGTGTGCAAGGCTTTCCTCAGGACTTTCTATGACTCTGTGGTGGCTTCAGTCATCTTTTATGCTGTGGTCTGCTGGAGAGGGGGCAGCACGGACAGGGACAGGAGCAGACTCAACAGACTGATCAGGAGAGCAAGCTCTGTCCTGGACTGTCCTCTGGACTCCACAGAGGAGGTGGAGAGAAGGATGTTAGCCAAGCTGACATCCATCATGGACAACACCTCTCACCCCCTTCATGACACTGTGGGGTCCCTGAGCAGCTCCTTCAGCAGCAGACTGCTACACCCACAGTGTAAGAAGGAGAAGTTCCGCAGGTCCTTCATCCCAGCTGCTGTCAGGCTCTACAACACCTGCACCACCTGATAAGTTGTAGTTTCTGTTCCTGTCTCTACTCACTACTACTCACCATGGCTGTATTATTATTTTAATTTTTTTTTAAATTTTTATTATCTGTACCTATTTTCATTCCGATTACTTACAATGTACAATATTATTCATACCATGGTCCCTTTACCTTACAATATTATTTATATCATGGTCACTTTAACTCCAATATTATTTATACCATGGTTACTTTACATTGCATTATTTTTATATTTATATATTTTTTTGCCACTTTTACCTTCAGTACTTGCTTTTTTGCACATTGTCTGTTGTTTGCAGGTTGTTTGTTCTTTTGTTTTATTGTGTAGGTTATAAGATACTTCTGTCTGTTCGTTGTGTTTTGCCCTTTCTACTACTACTATATTACACTCTGCTGCTGCAATAAGTAAATTTCCCTGTTGTGGGATGAATAAAGTACAATCTAATCTAATCTAATCTAATCTAATCTAAGGCAGTGGTCTTTCCAATTCTGTACAAGCTGCTTGTGGTATCACAACCCATGAGGGCGTGGCATGCAGGTAAACACTCAAAGATCTGCTCCAAGACTCTGAGCTATTGAACAAACTGGGACAAATCTTTCCTTTAAGCCATGTCCAGAGTGCATTAACACTTCTGAGGATCCAAACATCCGTTTGCTTGAATAATACACTAGCAAAACCAGCACATCTGTATCATCACATTTGACAATGACATGAGAATGTGACTCTGCAAGGTGTATTGCATGTAACACTAGTCTTGTGTCAGCCTCTTCCTGGTCACTGTAAAGATCTGTCAAGCAGTTAACACCTGACTTGCTACCCCCTCTTTACCTCCTCACCATTTTCAAAGCCACCTGCCAATATGACTGTGTTCTCTGAAGAGATTCTCTGTGGCCCAGTACTAGTGATGTAGTTGCTGACAAAGCTACATAGAGCAGCCTTGTTCCCACTGATCCTCAGGTGTTTCCTGTAGTTTGGAACACTTGCTTGTCCTGTGATAATATGTGTTCGCCTGCTGGTTTGGATGGTGCCTCTGTGACAACGGGTGGTAATCAGACCAAAGAGGTGGATGCTGAGTTCACAAGTGGTACTGAGTTTATTCACGAAAAACAGGGGAAGGGCTCAGGCTGGAGGTCAGGGGATTTCTGTGGCTCGATGACTGGGACTGTGGAAGACACGAGAGGGAAAAAAGACAGGAAAACCAAGAAAGCACAAGGAGTATCAAAAAACACTGTGAGTAGGATTCACTGAAATAAAATAAAAATCTGGCGAAGAGTGAATGGAGAACCGGTGTATATCAGCAGAAGGAGTAATGACCAGATGAGGTTCAGGTGTGTGCTGCAGCAGCTGCCTGCGACTGGGACCCGCCCTAGGAGGAGGAGAAACACACAAGGAGAGGAAGAGAGCAACAACAGGGGCAGCACAGACATGGATGTAACAGCCTCTTCTTTGCCTTTCAAGGTCTTTGACTGAGTGTTGATTGTCATATCTGTCAAACACTAAAACAACACAGCTGATGCCTCCCTTTCCCATTAACATTGTGATCTTATTCCAGTTTGAGAGCTCTTTTGCAACTTTCTCAGATGCAACCTGACCACTTGCAATATTGATCAGTTCCTCAGAAACGCTATCAAGGTCAAACGGATTCTGCTTCTGCTCCACAGCTTCCATTATCTTCTGTATATCTCTCTCGTCTCTGTCCATTCTGGATGCTCCATGTTCCTTGTGTGCTCTTAGGCTCTTTGCATCAGTGTCACAAAGCTCTTTCATGGCATCTACATATGCTGTGGTCACATGTCTTGTCATCAGCCATCTTGTGAGAGCTCCCTCCAACAACTCCACCCTGACTCTTGCCTTCTCGGTTGATGGTTTGCTCCAGTGCCTGATCAGTAGCCACACAGTTGAAGCTTCGATCCAGAGAACAACAAATCCTCCTTGCTGCATGAATGTGTATGCTTCTGGTTGTTCATGTTCAAGGGATTTCATTTCTGCAACATAGACCGGCATGTACTTGCATAATTGGTCTTTCCAACAGCTCTGAACCAAGGCATGACCTCACACATGCAATTCAGGTGAAGTTGAAAGTCAGCTTCACGCCTGTACGGAGCATCCTTAGCAACAGATCAGCACCATTTAGGAATGTTCCTGTTCCTGTTCCTGGTGTTGTCCTCCATCGCCATAGAGCTTTCAATGCTTGCAAGGTAAGCCATCGTGATATGCATACCTCCCAGTGTCATTGTGATCTTTCCTGTATTGGTCAACATTCTTCTCACCATTGATAATGGCCTTGGGACTGGACATTTAAAGCCACCACAGAGTCATAGAAAGTCCTGAGGAAAGCCACACTCCGAAGGACCTCAGTCTCCTCAGCAGGTGGAGGCGACTCTGGCCCTTCTTGTAAAGCGCATGGGTGTTGTCAGTCCAGTCCAGTTTATTGTTTAGGTGAACACCCAGGAATTTGTAGTTCTCCACCACCTCTATGTCCGATCCCTGGATGTTCACCGGTGAAGTGGGATGTTTTCTCCTGAAGTTGACGATCATCTCTATTGTCTTGCTGGTGTTGAGCTGGAGCTGGTTGAGCTCACACCAGCTGACAAAGTCCCTGATGACTGTCCTGTTTTCTAGGTCGTTCCCCCCAGAAACACAACAGCTGTGTCATCGGAGGACTACTGGATGTGGCAGTGGGTGGTGTTGTGGGTGAAGTCTGAGGTGGAGGGTGAAAAGGAAGGGGGAGAGCACCATACCCTGAGGGGCACTTGTGCTGCAGAGCACCACATCAGACACACAGTGATGGAGCCTCACATACTGTGGTCTGTTGGTGAGATAAGACAAGACTGAAGACCCATCTGACTGAGTTAAAGGAAATGGCCAAATTTAGACTGTCTGGAAGCCTAGAAGCTTTGCCTGTGGCAAGAAAATATGCCCTCCTCCTGTATGGCCAAAAGAAAAAGGAGAATGGCCATCCTTGCACCAACTTAGATGAGCTGAGGTACACACTAGCATCTACCACAGATTCTTCAGCAGTAAATCTACCCCCAACAGAATATGCCTTCCAGCAACATGTATTAAGAGCCTTATACAAAACAGCAGTGTGGCCACAGCCACCTGGCCCAGCCTCATCTCTGGAACCTAGCTGGTAGAGGATGGAGGCTCAGACAAGATGGGTCCATTGAACCTGTCACGTTCCAGAAGGCACCAGCACCTAAAAGAAGTTTGAGACATCACCCACCTGTACTGTAATGATGAAAACTGCAATGCAACCAGCAAATGCCAGTGTCTTTCAGTGGGCTTGACTTGCACTGAGTTTTGCTCTTGCTCTTCCCAGACTGTACAAATATGACCCACTTTGTCACTGATGATAATGCAGATGAGTGTCAGGGATGGCTATCAAAAGCCCATGAAAACACCAGCCAAAGAGCTGGGGAGTTTAGCATGTTTTGTTCGAACATCTGTTTGATTTGAGTTATCCATCTAAAACCAACTGCACCTGTGTGCAGGTTGGCTGAAACCCCTGTCCTGGGTTAAAGTGCTCAAGATGCACTTCACAAAAGTATTCACTCAAACCCTATACCAATGAGGTGAATGAAGAAACTTTTAAAACTGTACTACTGTGTCTTTTCATGAGAGTAATCATGAAAGTAGTTTGTTTGTGTGTCTTCAAGGGACCAAAATGTATATTTTTACTTTTGCACATTTTCCCACAGGTGTGGTCTTCTACTATAGTAATACTATACTAAGATCGTGGGTGAAATATTTCATGGGGCCCCAAGATAAGAATTACTTATATGCACATGTCAAAGGTGGGAGACTGCCAGGAGTCTTCAGGAGCCCTGCTGGCAGCTTTAACCACTAAACAATTAAAAGTACTAAGGGTGCAGAAGAGTATAAATTAGACTTATACTTTAAAGTAATTTCTATACTAGTTTGATTACTGTTTTGAGAGTATGTAGAATTAAAACTATAATTTGTATGAGTAAATTAAATACAACGCAATGTGTGCAGGGTGGCGAAAAATGTATTTTGGACCTTTAATTGTAATTCCTGTTTACACAGGAAGTAGAAAGTCATGTGATGGATGGCGTTTGGACTGCATGGTGAGTTCTCTTCAGAATTTTCTTAGTAATCATACCTTGTAAAATATCAACCAAAATGGCTTAAAATGATAACCGAACAAGCTTATGATGAGTAGTCCTTATGTCTGTAAAGTTTTGTTGACTTCAATCACAAAATTTTTACTGTTTTTCCTTTTTTCTGAAACTTGTGTGGTTTTTACCATTTAGGTTCTTAAATGTAGAAGCTGTGTTTTAACCTTTATATACTCACCGGCCACTTTATTACGTACACCTAGCTAGAATGGGGTTGGACCCCTTAATTCTTTGTGCCATAGATTCAACAAAGTGTTGGAAACATTCAATTTTGGTCCATATTGACACCATAGCATCACACAGTTGCTGCAAGTTTGTCACCTGCACATCCATTTCTAGAACATGTGCTTCAACTGGTAGCAGCAAAGTGTGGTATGCTGTATTTTTATTGTACTTTTAACAACTATGGATGGATACTTCTTTGGGGAGAAGAGTTTATTCAAGAGAAGTGCTTTTTTTTCATAAAAACGGAGCAAGTCTGGAGGTTACCACCTTATTCCAGCTGAGATGGAGAGGTGTTTTTGTTGTTGCCATGCTGGTGCAGAGGTAAAGGCTTGGAAATGGACATATAAGCCATCAGTCATCATGAGAAATGTCAACTCTCTGCTCAACTAAAGTGATGAACTGGAGATATTGGTGTAGACTCAGAAAGTATACCGTGAGTGCAGTCTCCTGTGTTTTACTGAAACATGGTTGAATCAAAACATCTCAGACTCCAGCATAGACCTACCTGGTTTCACTCTCATACGGTCAGACAGAGATGCTCAAGCTAGTGGCAAGAAAAAGGCTGGCTTCATTTAGAACCAGAGATGGCGTAATCCTGCACATATTACTGTCAAGGAGAAAATGTATTGCCCAGATATTGAATTATTAGCAGTTGGTATGAAACCATACTATGTACCAAGAGAACAGATCAGGAGAATATCAGGAGACTTCAATCGTGTTTCCCTCTCCTCCCACCTGACTGGATTTACAGTTTCTTAATTGTCCTACCACAAAAATAAAGCCCTTCATCTGCTGTTTGCCAATGTCAAAGAAGCCTACAGAGGCAAACAGGTGCAACATGAGTTGAAGAAGAGATTGAAGATGGCAAAGGTGGAATAAAGAAAGAAGTTAGATGTCAAGACTGAATTATGGACCTGAACCCAAATGCACAACTCGCAGACAAGAGTTTCAAAATAAAGTTTTTATTAACAAAATTAAAATCACTCTTGACAGAGGAACTCACTCTACACTAATCTAAGAAACTAAAACACACTCGACTGAAGCTAGACTAAGGAAAAAATACAAACAAATAGAAATACTCTTCTGAGGCTATTCTAAGGTTGAGGAAGATAAACAGAAAATCACTCTTACAAGGCTATACCATGACTAAGAAACAAACAGAAATCAAACTTGAGTAACAAAGTAACAAAACAACAAGACCTGGCAATGGCATGGATAAAGCGCTGGTTCTCTGACACAAGGGAACAAGATGAACTGGCACAGGACAAAGGGAGATGGGTACGGTCGAATAGTCAAAAATTTAGCTCCTAAGTCCTTTCTAACCACTTTTCCTTGACCTCGATAGAAAACATCACGAGGTCAAGGAAAGATGTGAAGGAGAATTCATAGGAGTTAGGAGAAGACGATCATGTGTTCAGAGAATCCGACTGCACTTACACTTAGACTACGTCATTATGCGATGGCGAATGTTATTGACACGACCTGTGGTAAAACTACAAAGTCCAGAAAGATGGACTACAAAACACACATCTGAGATACTTACTAGATACTTCCTGTGCGCTCTTAGTATGTAGTTTAATGCAGGAAATATAAACATGGCAAACCCAGTGAAAAATATGACTTCATTATCAACGTCAGAATTCAAATAATAAATGAATATTGTCCACATGTCACAGAAGTCAGATGAAGTGTTTGTTACACTGGTATGGTCGCCACCCTCCTGTCCACTTATGTATAAACATATTAACAAGTTATGTCAAAGATATATGATTAATCAGCAACGGTAACTTCATACATTCACAGTACAGTTTTTACTCTGTGTGAACACAGCTCCACAATCAACAACAGAATACACTTCAAGATCAAATTTTTTACATCACGTCAACACGTATGTTCATATTCACACTCTCTCTCTGCTGCAGGCTGCATCACACTGTTTAAATACATTAATGTTTTCTGGTTGTGAATGACGATTTTTTGTTGCTGCTGCAAGGAATTGTGGGGCGGCATTACCTCCTTTCCTTTCGTAAAGGATGGTCCGGTGTGTCCTATGCTGAAGGAGATAATAAAGGAAGCATGAAGCTCCTGATGAAATTTATTTAACATTGTTTCCTGGACAGGACATTAAAGAGGAATTTACAACACAACAACATCCATGAGGTGTGGAGAGGAATCAATACCATCTCTGGCTACAACAAAAAGACAGCCAATAGTGGGTGATGTGAAAGAGCTGATGAACTCAACCAGTTCTTCCACAGGTTTGATACTGTGGCCCCACCCACTTCCACCACAGCCCTTCTCCTACACGTGTACATCTCCAATGTAGCAGCTACTCCTTCTCACACCGGTGCCTCCACCCTTGTCTGTCTCAGAGAGTATATTCTTATCCTATCTTATCTTATCTTATCTTATGATGCGAATCTGCTGTTCAACCACATCCCAAAGATGCTTTATTGGAATGAGATCTGGCGACTGTGGAGGCAAAAGGAGTGGCACCCGGTGTGGTCTTCTGCTGCTGTCGCCATCTGCTGTTTGTGTGTTCAGAGGTGGTATTCTGCATACCTTGGTTGTAAGGAGTGGTTATTTGAGTTACTGCTGCCTTTTCTATCATCTTGAACCAGTCTGCTCATCTCCTCAAAATGGCATTTTTGTCCACACAACTACCGCTAACTGGATACTTTCTCTTTTTTTGGACCATTCCCTGTGAACCCTAGAGATGGTTGTGCGTGAAAATCCCAGTAAATCTGCAGTTCCTGAAATACTCAGACCAGCCCATCTGGCACCAACAACCATGCCAGTTTCAAAGTCACTTTCTTCACCATATCTAGATACCTGTACATATATATATATATATATATATATATATATATACCTATAAAGTGGCCGGTGAGTGTATACTGAGAAGTTGGTCTGTAATAAAACAGTACGGTAATTAATATATATTCCTTTCATTTCTTTAGGCAACAGAAATGCCTCAAAAGGTGGAAAAGTTCCTGATCAAGGTGCCACAGACACCAGCCTTACCTGTTGCAGTAAGAAAGACACATTTGGCTATGTTGTTGGTCAAATTGATTAAAGATTTAGATTAATCAAATTTGCTTTGATTTTTAATACTTTTCTTCCCAAGGATCCGTATGATGAAGCTCCTCCTCCATATTTGTCATCCCAACCTCAAGGTGAAGTTATTGTCATAAAAATGGGGTAAGTGCAGTAAATTTATCGACAATATGCATGCCTATGTTACAACTAAAATAACTTCACTGACAGAATTCTTCTTTCTATCCTTTTCAGTGCTGCCCTAACCAGTGGTCCTGCGAAGAGAAGAGAAGAGGCTGATCATGGCAGCTATCACTATCTGTATCATGCTCCTGATGGTGTCAGGTTTCTTCTTTACTCAGCTTACATTAATAACCATAGATAAAGATCACCATATCATGGAACAAAAAAGCCCAACACTGCCATATAAACCCCCAAACAGAGTTATGGGATGTTAGGTGTTAATACATGAAAGAAGTTCACCCTATCTGCTGTTGTTCAAGTGTTCTTGAGTTTAATAAATTAATAAATATATATATTAAAATTTGCTAGTCTGGCCCCTACTTCTCAAAACAAGACATTATTTTATAATTATGATAGAGATAAGATGCATTGTGTCCATGTTAGTCTTAAAGGATTCTATAAAGTTATTCTGGGACCATAGGGAGTTGCTGAATCATACAGAGATGCTGACTGTTATTGCATGTCCATACGGAGATGATATAAAATGGGATACAGAGATGCTGACTGTTATTGCATGTCCATACTGAGATGGTGGGTCATATGGGATGTTAGATGTTAATACAGCAATGCTGGATCATAACACTTTTTAAAATCATCTATGGAGATAATGATCACAGAGGTGTACACCGTATAAGTATATTCTGGGATAGGAATTGAGAGATTTTTTCATCTATCAAAAAAGTAGAGTGTAATGTTTGAAACTGTTCTTTTTTTATTTTGACATGGATAGGTAAGGACCATAATTAAGTGAATTAGATTATTTATTAATTTTGTACGATCAAGTACCTGAGATTGGTTCATGGTTCAGTCACCAAAAATTAAATCCTTCTTTTGCCAATGGGGCTGCTGGTGAGCTTACCAGTTTTTTTTTTTTTAAATTTGGGCTTCCCATTCCTCCTGGTCTTGTCTGACATGTGATCATCAGTGGCATAAAAAATTATGTTTTTCACAATATAATTCACAATATAATTTTAATTAATCTCGATCTATTTTCATTAATTTAAAATCAGGATAGAATTTTTAAAATCACATTTATTTGATTAAGTACGATCCGCCCATGCCTAAATTGTGCAGGTGGCAATTTGTATGTAGTTGATTATTATATTATTATATTATAATATAATGCATGCCCATCTCTGTAGGGGTATGCCTCTCCTCCACCTGGTCCTTTTCTCCCTGGACACCCTCTCTCCACTTTGACTTTTTTGTCTCCATGTTGTCCTCTTCCCTTCAGACACCCCACCTCCTCTTTCACTGCCTCTTCTCCACCTGGTCCTTTTCTCCTTGGATGCTCTCTCTCCACTTTGACTTCTTTGTCTCCATGTTGTCCTCTTCTCCACCTGATCGTTTTCTCCTTGGACACCTTCTCTCCTTTGCCACTTCTTCTCCATGTCGCTCTTCTTTCCTCTGATGCTCCTCCTGCAGCTTCATTCTTTCCTCCTCACAGGTCTTTCTCTCCTTCTCTTCTGACGGCTCCTGTCTTTTAATTTTCACTGTAGTATCACACAACTTGAACAGAAGTCATTTTGTCTCTGATTTAGTCTTTACACAAACATTCTGTGAATGTTTTGCCAAGATGTTAGCAGTGGCTGGGCTTACATAAATCTGAATCATCTGCAAAAGAGTGACAAAAGATCAGAAATAAGTGGTCATAGAAAACATACCAAGTCCTATTCTCCAGATTTGTTAAACTAAAATGTGCAGCCATCTTTGCCTTTTTTGTAATTTCCTGGCCCCACATTTAATCTTAAGGATGCCTGGGAAGGACTGAATCTGGGTCTTGGCCCCACCTTCAATATTTTACGGTCTTCTTTCTTTGCCACTTCTGTAAGACACGTTTTGTTCCTTTAAAGTCTTTATTATTATTTCAAGGTGCAACATATTTATCTTATGTACTTTGTGCATGATGTCTTCCATCAGGCCAAGTGGCAGCTGGGAAAAAAAAGTATGAGAGGGTAGCAACATTCATGTGCCATGATACCCAAACAGCCCAAAAATTTTACCAAGGTTACTTCAGCATGAAAAATTGAAAAACAATTCTGCTCGGTTATGCAATAACCTAAAAAGAAGAACCATGGAAACAAGCAGCGGGTGACTGCAAGGGTTCTAAACCTGCGCAAGAAAGAGCTATCCTCAGCCAGTCAAAGATCAGTAAGAGTAGTGTTCATCAGTTTCAGTGTATAGGGTAAGTGAGTGAGAAAAAGATCATTTTATCTTATCTAAAACAGAGGGTGAGCTCTTCTATAGATGAGGGGTCAGGTGATTGGCAGCCCCCAAAGAATGGAACAGAAGAAGAGGATTCTGAAGAGAGGATGAGGAGGAAGAAGAGGGCAGTGTGAAGCAAAGGGTTCCACAGCTGCGCAAGAAAGAGTTTTTGCCCTCAGCCAGCCCAAGATTGGTGAGAATTTTCTTAAGCAGTTTCAATCCATTCAATGATATTTCAGTCCTGAGAGAGAAAATTAACTTTTTGTCTTATCTAAAACAGATGGTGAGCTCATCTGACAATGAGGGGTCAGGTGATTGCCAGTCCCCAAAGAATGAAACACAAGAAGAGGCCAGTACTAAGGGTTCCCCAGCTGCAAAAGAAAAGGCCTGCACCCACACCCAGGAACAGTCCGGTGAGAGCTCCAATTTAGTAAAGCTGGAATTTCTCTAATCCACCCAGTCATAGCCATGACAATAGCATTTCATGGTGATGATATGATAACTGACAACAGTGGAGGTAAGGAGAGGAAGTGAAGTCAAACTAGCCATAATTTACCTAATCTCTAATCTCCAGAGTCACACTGGAGCTTCCGGAACAAATGATGTGTAGCTCAACCAAATTTGGTTGAACACCTTTCTACATTGAAGCCACTAATATAAAGAAACTTGGTCTTCACTATTACATGTATCTGATAACAGGGTTTCTTTCTGTGTATAGGAAATTACAAAACAGGCTTACAAAAATGGCTGCACATTTTAGTTTAACAAATCTGGAGAATAGGACTTGGTATGTTTTCTATGACCACTTATTTCTGATCTTTTGTCACTCTTTTGCAGATGATTCAGATTTATGTAAGCCCAGCCACTGCTAACATCTTGGCAAAACATTCACAGAATGTTTGTGTAAAGACTAAATCAGAGACAGAAATGACTTCTGTCCAAGTTGTGTGATACTACAGTGAAAATTAAAAGACAGGAGCCATCAGAAGAGAAGGAGAGAAAGACCTGTGAGGAGGAAAGAATGAAGCTGCAGGAGGAGCATCAGAGGAAAGAAGAGCGACATGGAGAAGAAGTGGCAAAGGAGAGGTGTCCAAGGAGAAAAGGACCAGGTGGAGAAGAGGGAGAAGAGGAGGCGGGTGTCTGAGGAGAAGAGGACGTCATGGAACAGGAGAGTTGAAACAGTAAGAGAGATGTCAGATGATGTAAAGAAAAAGTAAAAGCAAGAGGGAAAACGTTTTTGCAAAATGTTTTGATTCAGTTCTTAAATATTTCAAATTAAACATTGTTTTGAAATAAAAACAAAGGCAGCAAATGATTGTATGATGTTACATTTTATTTCTGTTTTACACAATGAGAATATTTTGACAATATGCTCACATTGCAGTCAGTTTCATAAACTAGAAATAAATCAGGTGTTGAAAATGTATAAATTTAGAGAAGAAAATGTTGAAAACAAGAACATAAAGATGAATGTGTTTATAAACGGAAGCTTTTAGAGAGAAAGTGGTTTTGAGTTGTAATATAAACAATAATGTACATTTCCAAGATCAGCTGGTCTCACTAACATCAAAACATATCTAGTTTCCACATTTTTCTGGCAGAAATCTGAACTGTTGGGCTCTTTATATTGAAGTGACGTAAACATTTTTGATGTTCCAGAGTCATAAGACAAATGAGAAGTTGGTCAATGACATGACCTTTGCCTGACAGTGAATGTAGAATGTAGAAACTAGGGCTGCCAAGCAATGTGTGAGCCAAGATTGAGCCCTCTAGAGCATATACCTAACATCTATCAAACTGCTAAACTCAACTCCGACACCTCAATTCACTTCCAGTTCATCTTAATTCAATTTAATATTATTGTGAACTTCTAATGTTCTTCTGTTAAAGTTGTCACTGTCAAATTCACCTTCACAAGTTCTCTCCTTCTGTTTTCTGCTAATGGTCTTATAACCAGTGTCATATACAGAATCTTCCTTTGAGTCTGCCTTCTTTTAGAGATAAAGAGATGACATTGGCACAAAAACGTAACTGCTCTAAACTCTTGAGCATCTTTGTTGCACATCTTGTGCACAAAAATAATCTATCAAGCAGAAACACTGAACAGTATCTTGTTTTGTTTCAAATAATGAAATAATTTGGGAATCCTAAGATTTAAGGAGATTTGATTTAACATGTGACAAGTATAAGAGGTATCAGCATATATTAAATGACTCCTTTAAACTTTGTTCTTCACAGCTATAATTCAATTCTTAATATAGAAGTTTATGGCTAACCAATTTCTGTTTTTAAGTGCTACTTTTTCCACTTGAAGGCACAGTCGCTTTTCCTGGGATAAGACAGGTGGTTATGAAGGCCATTATGTGCTTCTCGACTGTGAAGATCTTTCTCCCACATCCTTCTCTCTTGAAAAGGTTGGTGACCTGTGAAACAAATGAATATTTAATGGAAGAGCCTATTTTGGCTGTTTTTAATTCTTTTGATTTTGCCATTTCATACCACATAAAAATGTTTACCACACCCATGTTTGTTTGTTTTTCAGCACAACTTCACCTATATGCTCTGATAATTATTTTCTCAATTTAACCTACTTTAACATATTGGTTTCAAAACACACAAAAATCATTAAATGCAAAGTGAAAAATATACTATTTATTACAATAAAAATCACAAACATTCTCAATGAACTGTTTTGAAAGTAAACATAAGTTGCACATATGTACATATTTCAATACAATTGAAAAACCATAAATGTTTCCCATAAATAATGTGCATTTAGAGGCTTTTTTTTTTTTTTTTTTTACCTTGTCAGCTGCAACTCTGCAAACTGTACAAAATACAAAGCACTGGTGTAGCTCTCTGTATAATTTTGCACAGAGTCCCAAATAGTGCAAATGTAACGTAATAGGTAAAACTGAGATGTAATCAAACTATATACAAATATCACAATCTGTCATTGTCATTGTAGCATTGTCATTGTAGCAACCTAAGATAAAACGTACAACGAAATTAAGATGCAATCCTCCAGTGTAGTCATTTAAGTAAAAAAAAAAAAAAAAAAATGGTAAGAAAAAGAGAATAATAAATACAAATATGCCAGAAAAAAAACAAACCCTAAACTAACAGCAAGCACACAATCATACATACATTGTATTGCACATGAAACATTGTATTACACATGAAGATTATCTAGCAGCATTTATCAGGGTGATGGCTGACGGTAGAAACTGTTTCTGAGTCTGTTGGTTTTAGCCTTTATGGATCTGAAACGTCTTCTCAAGCCAGACATTTAAACAGTCTGTGTCCAGGGTGTGAAGGGACCTGAAAGATCCTCGTAGTTTTCCTAAATCAATGGGAACTGTGCAGGTTTTCTAGTGAAGGGAGAGGACAACCAACTATCTGGAGCTAAAGTCTCTTCTGGGTCTTCTTCACCAGCTCAGCAGTGTGAGTTCCCAGGTCAGGTCTTCCTGACTCCCTGGAAGCAGAAGTCTGAGACCCTCTCCACACAGTCCCTGTTTATGATGAGTAGCTGGATGTTTCTATTCTTCCTGAAGACCACGATGAGCTCCACAGTCTTTGCTGTGCTGAAGAGCAGGTTATTATCTTGACACCACACTGCCAGCTGCTCCACCTTATCCTGTAGGCGGACTCACCCTCCCCAGAGATGAGCCCCACTACTGTGGTGTCTTCAGCGAACTTTACGATGGTGTTACTATGGTGGGAATGGGTGCGGTCATGAGTGTAGAGGGTGTAGAGTAGAGGGCTCAGCACACAGCCCTGTGGTGAACCAGTGCTGAGGCTGATGGCTGTGGAGAGGTAGGGGCCTAATCTAACCCTCTGGATGCACTCGGACAGGAAGTCCTTGATTCAAGTCCAGATCCAATATTTCTATATACAATGGGGCACAGTTTTGTTTGTTATTTTTTTTTTATCTATGCCACTCTGCAAAGCAGTTTCTGTTTGCAGGATTGGCACTTCCAGGAAGTGATATCTTTTTGTCCACCTGGTGGCAGCATTGGCAAATCCTGCAGCCTTGTGTGCACTTTCCTGCTCTGTTCTATTTCCAGTAATCTGGGGACACCAGCAATGTGTATGTAAAGAACTCCTCATCTTCAACATCAGCCCATATGTACTTCTTCCTCATTTCTTTGTTTTTGCTGCATAACTGTAGCATGTACATTTAGTTATTGTTGTATATTCAACAGTATGTTAGGTTAGTGTGTCTTAAATTGTTCTAATCTTTTGTTCTGTTTTATCGGTGCCCCAGGGTTCCTGTCTTCCTTGCTGTGTACAACTGGCTGGATTGGCAAAAGTATGGATCCCAGGGCACAGTGCCTTTAAGTACAAGAAGTGCCAATGAGACTGAACCAAGAGCCCACTACAATAGGGGAATTAGGGTTATTTAGTTTAGTTTGTTGATAGTTAAAGTGTTTATGTTTTGTGTCATTCCTCTTGTGTGTCTTTGGCCTGATCAGCCACTAGAGAAGCCCCTGTGTTCTTTGTTTGTTAGGTCAGTTGGTCACAAGGACAGGGACTCTCCTTGACAGGCTTGATCTTGCTTACATGGAAGGTTGTGTGGACGCACATCACCTTGGGAAGATGTAACCTCACAGCCACAGGGTTAATAACCTTGACACTGGAAATGGTCCCACAAAACGGGGTGTCAACTTACGGGGATCCTCAAATGGCAAAGTCATGGGTAGACAGCCACATCCTCTGGCCGCAACGGTAGGAGTGGGCTGGGCGGTCAGCAGCCGCCTTGTACGTGCTGGATGTCTTTAACAGGGTTCGACGAGTTAAGCCAGGTGTGCGGAACCTCCGGACTAGGGCCACAGCAGAAGACGCACAGATCTCACCCTCAGAGGCAGGAAACAGAGGCGGTTTAAACCCAAACACACATTCAAATGGAGATAAGCCAGTAGAGGCACAAGGTAGGTGTTGTGTGCATACTCAACCCACAATATTTGTCAAGACCATGACGAGGGATTCTGAAAGGAGAGTATGCGAAGACCAGTCTCTAGCTCCTGGTTCAGCCATTCAGTCTGACCATTCGACCATGGTGGTATTTGGAAGTGAGGCTGACCTTAGCCCCACCAAAGAACAGAACTCCTTCCAAAATCTTGAAATGAACTCGGGGCCCTGATCTGACACCACATCCCTGGGGAACCCATGGATCCGAACACATTGTTCAAGACCACTACAGCCCTCTCCTTTGCAGTGGGGATCTTGGGAAGGGGAAGAAGCACACCATTTTAGAAAAACTGTCAACTACGGTGAGTATCGTGGTGTTACCTTCGGATGTGGGCAGCCCAGTCACAAAGTCCAAAGAGATCTCAGACCAAGGGCGTGAAGGGATGGGAGAAGTTGTCCTGCCGGAGCCTGTCTGGACGGCTTGCACCTGGCACAAACTGGACAGGCTGCCACGTACTCGGCTACTGCAGTCTCCATGTCCGGCCACCAGAACCTCTGCTTAACCTGAGACAAAGTCCTCTTGACCCCCGGGTGACAGGATAGTTGGGAGGAATGGCTCCAGTGAATAACCTGTGAATGCAGACAGTCAGGCACAAACAGGCGCCCCGTGGGACAGTTCTCAGGGACTACCCTTTTCCAGGGCCCATAGGACACGGTCCTCGATTTCCCAAGAGACCCTTCCCACAACACAGGGGGCAGAATAGGTTCAGGGATCTTAGGTGACGTGTCAGGATCATGAATGCGAGACAAAGAATCAGGTTTCACATTTTTAGAGCCAGGACGAAAAGTCACAACAAAGTTGAAACAAGTGCAAAATTAATTCCACCTTGCCTCTCTCGGTCGAGTCTCCTGGCTCTGCGGATGTACTCAAGATTCTTGTGGTCCGTCCAGACCAACAACGGCTGCTCTGCTCCTCCAGCCAGTGCCTCCACTCCGCTGTAGCCCATGTCTCCGCTCCCGGACAGGTGGGAAATAACATAGGCAATTTGGGCTCGCTCAGTGGGAAAAGACATCAGCTGGTGGTGAGGAATGGCCGACAGTGCCCCGAGTCCCTGGAGAATCTCTCCAGTCGGGAGAGCTGAATGGGGATCTGTGATGATACCAAACCATAGAGGATCCTCTGCCGCAGGTGAGAACGGTGAGGAAGCTGAAACCTGTGGCTGGTCAAAAACAGGCTTGAGGTCGATAATCAGGTAATTAAAAAACTACAAATTTGAGACAAGGTGACGCTGGGACGCTGTACAAAACAAGACGAACTGGCGACAAACAAAGGGAGCACAGAGACTAAATGCAGAGGGAAAAGACGAGGGGAAACACAATCAGGCACAGGTGAAACACATTGAGGGAGGCAGGTAATCAGGGAGCAGGGATGACACACAGGGGAAGGCGGAGACCTAAAAGACAAGACAGGTGAGACACAAGGAGAACTGAAAACATAATTTAACAAGACATGACAGGAGGACTTGCTGAACATGCGCTTCTTTTCCATCATGCATGCAAAAGCGCATTCATGGATGTGTGAGGTAATAATGACAATTAGATGTACTTCTTACCATTTGTACCAGACATTATGATTGATGATTGATTGATTATGATTGATTCCAAATGATAACATTCATGTAAATGTGAATGATTGCATCCCCCCCAAATGGGGGAGAAGGAGCTAGAACAACAATCGGGGAGGAGATTTAACAGGTTAACAGCTTCCTCTCCCGAGCAGCCATATGTTCCAAGTACATGTCAAAAGCCAGTAAGCATTTTTCATGTATAGTTGCGTCCAAATTGAAACCACATATATATATATTTTTTATAGCGCTATTTTTATTATCGTCTTTGGTCTTCAAGTGGTTCTGTCAGAGCTTTGAGGTGTGACTGGGGTCGTTATCATGCTGCAGTATGAATCCTTCTCCCCAGAGACTATAAAGCGCTATATAAGTGCATTTAACATCCATAACTGCTTCAGCCACTTAACTAAACGGGTTGTATTTGGGATAGCCATCTATATGTTTGCCTTTAATTTATTTTTGCAAAACTCTTGCTCAAATCTAAATGGATTATAATTTGGTGCGTGTGGGTACCATGAGATTAACTGGATGGATTAATTGTTTAGAATCAAAACTAAATAGTGATATGTCGCATGCTGCCTAAAGTTTAAACATACACACTAAGGACTAGCTCTCTGACTACCATGACCTGGACGACTGAGAACTTACATCGACATTATGGTCCACTATCTTTATATTACAATGTAAGAAAGCCAACAACTCTGTCAATTTCACAAATTGTGTGACCAAACATCTCTATCACTTTTAAAAAGTATTATGGTCCACTGTCCATACTGTCAGGAGACTCTGTGTATTATAAGTCTTACCTGCAGACCATTGTAGAAAAATCTCTGGGGATACTGATGAGAATCAAAGCCACTGTCAGTGCTATGCTTCATTTGGAGCTATTTGTATTTTTACAATTTACAAATGACAGAGCGCCTTTAAAAGCTAGGTATATCGTAATCTTGCGAGATTTGGGAGCCAATCTGCAATGTCTTCCCAGGTGCTAGGCTGATGCAACACGTGATTAATGATGAGGCGAACACGAGTGAAGACACATGGAAACACAGGGAGACTTCAATGAGCAGTAAATGAACTTAAAAGAGGTAAAAAACTGATTATAACTTTATACTTACATTAGTGCATGCTTGTTTGTCAAGAAAATGAAAGGTAAGAAAATATAGTCATTAAGGACAGTTGTTTTCAATAGGCTACCTGTTTAACAACAACATTTTGAGAGCAATTACAGCAGTTTTGATCATCTAATGTGAAGATATTTGGAATGCAAAGTCTGCAGCTCAATTGTTTGCATCAGAAAAACATATGGGTGAAAATGAGGTGACAAAATGCCAGTATACAAAGACCCAAGGTACCAACATCTCCTTGCAGGTGCATGTAGAAGCCTCTGCTGAGCTCAGCAGGTATGTGGTGTAAAGGCGCCCCCACATGGTGCAGTTCCATGCCCCCGGATTGCCAGACATGACACAAATTAGCATGTAAACAGTGGCTAGGGAAGCAGACAGCAAACTGGTTCAGCAACTGATCTAACTGAGTCTATCTGACCCAAAAGGCTGCAGCATATTTCTAAAAGGATCCATACTCCAGGACCAGAAATATAGTTAAACAAGGCTTTTGAAAATGGAGAGCCGTTACAGCACAAAAATCATATCCTTACTTCCCTTAAATGACAGGCTTTGATGCACTGGAGGAAATGCTGGTTTTCTCTGCAGTGTTTTGAATTTGGACTGCAGTAACCATTTTAAATGCTAGTCGACAGGTTTATATTGTTTCTTCATTTTTACTGTTCTTGGACATACCGGGTCAGATGCCTCTATTAGACTTTACTAGTGTTTTCACCCTAAAGGAGATTGTATTTGGGTCAAACTACTATGGCATACAGAGAGAATGCATGAAAATGTGGCAAGGCCCTTGTGGGCCCTTGACTCAAATTTGCTTTTACATTGAAATCTTGGGAGGACTAGTAATTATCAGTAGTAGAGTTGTAATAGCTTTCTAAATTGTTTTCAGGAGCTCTTTAGACTTTGACAAGGCTTTTACCTAAACATTCAAGTACAGAAATAAAGAGTAATATTACAATAGCATATTCAAATATTGTGTTTTTAAATGCAAATTTATTATTTCTATCAAACCCTACAGATCACACTGATGCTGTTAATCCTTCAAGCCCCAAACATTTCCATGGCTTTGGACTTTTGACATCCACCCGTGGATTGAATTTAACTATCACCTCTTCTGAATACCAAGTAGCACTAGGACAAGCCCTGAGGTTATACAAACGCAAAGACCTGCTGACGATCAGGCGCCGCCTGCACTGTGCAGGGTTTCTCTCCCAGATGCCATTCCCTCAGGGAAGCGGCATGCTGGTGGAGGAGTCTCAGCTGCAGTCTTTCCAGCCCTCTGGGATAAGGTCTGCTCAGGCAGAACCTGCTCAAAATGGTAGAGGTGAGGATAGCATAGTCGAGAATGATGACTCAGGAAGCAATGCTACTGACATGGACATTGAATTCACAAATGCAAGAAAAAGGAAAGAGAAAAGTAGTAGGGTGAATTCAAGAACAGGGAAATTTAAAAAAATGAAATATTATAAAATGTTGAAGTTAACTCTCACAATTTTCATTTTTCTGATGCTTTCGATTACCTCTTTAAATGTCAATGGACAGCGAGTTAAAAATCAATGCTGTTTTGGACTCATGCAAAGCTGATATTGCGTGTCTGCAAGAGACTTGGTGGGGAGAAAAACTGTTGATCTTGTCTCCAAAGTGTGGAGGTGTTGTGATCTCCAGTCTAGGTACTGACAGATCCTGCGTGCGAGCAATGTTATGCAAAGTGAATGTTAAAAATAATATAGATGTAATATATAAAGATGAGGAGGGTTTTAACTCAGGTGTAAGAGGGTTTTCAAGAAGGCAGGTAGTAGAAGGCACTCTAAAACAATCCAGAGTAGACTACTGCCTGGTTTCCACTGGAATAGTCAGAGATTTAACTAGCACAACATATGATTTCAACAATTGGAGTGACCACGCACGCTCAATATTAGATTAGGAAGGCAAATGGTGTAAAGGGGAGGCTTATTCAACACCAGCCTTCTAGAAGATGAGGTTTTTAATAAAAAAATTTGAAAATTATTATTAAATATAACGGA
Source organism: Miichthys miiuy (assembly GCA_036365135.1). NCBI lineage: Eukaryota > Metazoa > Chordata > Actinopteri > Sciaenidae > Miichthys > Miichthys miiuy. The sequence goes on along the minus strand of JAAROE010000768.1, from coordinate 45,607 downwards.
TGAACTTGATGTAAATGATAATTTTATAAAGGGTTGGAATGATGTTAAGATAAGGATCAAGAAGGCATGTGTTAATTATAGTAAACAAAAAGATGGTCAGAGCAGTTAGAGGAGCAATCGTTAAAGAACCTTCTGTCTATAAAAGTACAAATGATGGAGAATGATCCAGACAGAAGAAGTGAAAATGATGAGTTATATAAAGAAAAACTAAAGGAAATAGAAATTAAAAGATGTAAAGGCAAAGGTGTAGGGTTAAAAATATAATAGAGGGTGAAAATGTACGGCTTTCTTTTTGGGGCTGGAAAAGAAGAAACAGAATAGAACAACTATTGATTTTCTTACAAATAAGAATGGGGTTAAAATAACAGAGCATGAAAAAATCCTGGATACAGTACAGGATTTCTATAAAGAATTATTTCAAAAACAGGAGTGTAATAGGGCACAGGCACTGTTATTAGGGAAAATCGACAAACAAATTTCTCTAGAAGATAGACATATATGTGAGGGAAAGATCAGCAGGGAGGAAGTAGAAAGGGCTATAGAAGGTCTCAAAAAAATAAGAGTCCAGGAAGTGATGGCATTTCGGCTGAATTCTATATTCACTTCAAACATCTGATGGCACCCTTGTTGCACAAATTGTTTAATAGAATGCAGGTTAATCAAGATACTCGGACTCCTTTTCACAGGGATTAATCACACTTATCTACAAAAACAAGGGAGGAAGAGACAGAATAGAAAATTATAGACCAATAAGCTTACTAAAACGGATTACAAAGTGCTCTCTAAAATAATAGCAAACAGACTTAAGGAGGTGGTGGATCGATCATTAGCAGTTCACAGGCATACAGTATACCGGGCAGAGACATTGTCGACACAATTGGGACAGTCAGGGATATGGTAGAGATAATAAATTCACAAGGTGGTATATTAGTGGGCATAGACATGGAAAAGGCATTTGACAGGGTGGATCATGTTTTTTTGTGGGATACATTAAGCAAGTTTGGGTTTGGGGACAACTGTCTGGGTTACGACGACGACGTGCTTTGCGGTAACGTATTGTGTCACTTCCGTTATCGGTGTTGCCGCCACGGTGCTCTCTGCTCTGTTCACCTAAACAGATTTTCGTATATATCTCACATCAGCGATTATCTACTTATCCCTGCTCTATCCTTAGACTTGTTCTGTTTGTGCACTAACAGGCCTCTTTACTACAGTAACTACAATCTGCTAGTTCCACCAGTTTCTGTTAGTCACACTATACTAGCGATAGCAATGGCTTCTCTCTCCTCTCCTCTCTCTCTCTCTCCTCTCTCCTGCCCTGTGTGCCACATGTTTAGTTACTCCCGTCCTCCTTTAGCGATAATGGTACTTGTAATAAATGTAGTTTATTTGTAGCTTTGGAGGCGAGGGTCAGTGAGTTAGAGCCTGCACCGCACCACCGAACAGTCAGTAGCTGCTATAGTTAGCATGTCCCTGTAGCCGGTGCGGTACCACCGCAGGTAGCTTCAGCTAGCCGTCCCCCGGCAGTTCCCGAGCAGCCGGGAGGCTGGGTGACTGTCCGAAGGAGGCATAGCCCCAAACTGAAGCCCACGGTACACCACCAACCGCTCCACGCTTTCAAACAGATTTTCCCCACTCAGCGACACACCCGCTGAGAGGCCAACTCTGGTCATTGGCAGCTCCATAGTCCGAAACGAAGTTGAAGACACCGGGGCCATAGTTAAATGCATCCCGGGGGCCAGAGCGGGCGACATCGAATCTTATTTGAAACTGCTGGCTAAAGATAAACGTAAATACAATAAGATTGTTATTCACGTCGGCGGTAATGACACCCGTTACGCCAATTGGAGGTCACTAAAATTGATGTCTCATCGGTGTGTGAATATGCTAAACGATGTCGGACTCGTAGTTTCTCTGGTCCTCTCCCAATGTGACCAGTGATGACATGTTTAGCCGCATGTCGTCATTTCACCGCTGGCTGTCGAGGTGGTGTCCAGCAAACGATGTGGGCTTCATAGATAATTGGACACCTTTCTGGGGAAAACCTGGTCTGATTAGGAGAGACGGCATCCATCCCACTTTGGATGGAGCAGCTCTCATATCTAGAAACATGGCCAAGTTTATTAGTCGACCAAAACCGTGACAAACCAGAGTTCAGACCAGGAAGCAGAGCTGCAGTCTTACACGCTTCTCTGCCTCCATTAGAGCAGCTGCCCACCCAGTCCTTTAGTATAGAGACTGTGTCTGTCCTCGTCCACCTACATTATTTAAAGATAAAACAAACAGAAGAGGAGTTCATCATACAAACTTAATAAAAATTAAATCAACATCTCCAACAGTCCAAAATAAGACAATTAAATGTGGACTCCTGAATATCAGGTCCTTGTCATCTAAAGCTGTCTTAGTCAATGAATTAATATCTGATTATGATATTGATTTGTTTTGTCTCACTGAAACCTGGCTGCAGGAGGATGAATATGTTAGCTTAAACGAATCCACTCCTCCCAGTCATTGTAATACTCATATTCCTCGAAGTACCGGTCGAGGTGGTGGAGTTGGAGCCATATTTGACTCTAGTCTATTAATAAATCCTAAACCTAAACTAAATTATAATTCATTTGAAAGTCTTGTTCTTAGCCTCACTCACCCAACCTGGAAAACATTACAGCCAATTTTATTTGTTACAGTATATCGAGCTCCAGGTCCTTACTCTGAATTTTTATCTGAATTTGCAGAATTTTCATCAGGCTTGATCCTTAAAACAGATAAAGTAATTATTGTAGGTGATTTTAATATTCATGTGGACAACCACAATGATAGTCTTAGTACTGCGCTTATCTCTCTATTAGATTCAATCGGCTTCTGTCAGAGTGTAAATAAACCGACTCATTGTCTGAACCACACTCTTGATCTTGTTCTCTCATATGGCATTGAAATTGATCATCTAATAGTCTTTCCACAGAATCCTCTTCTGTCTGACCATTTTTTAATAACCTTTGAGTTCATACTACTGGACTATAAGCCTTTTTGCAGAAACTTACAGCAGATGTTTATCTGATAGTGCTGTAGCCAAATTTAAGGAAGCGATTCCTTCAGTATTGAATTCAATGCCATGTCTCAATGTAACAGAGGACCTGCCTGCTTCCTTTAGCCCTCACAAATAGATCATCTTGTTGATAATACTACAGGCTCTTTACGGACAACTCTAGACTCTATTGCACCTCTGAAAAAGAAGACCATTAAACAAAGGAGGTTAGCACCATGGTATAGCCAGCAGACTCAGAAATTAAAGCAAGAGACACGTAAATCTGAACGCAAATGGCGTGCCACTAAACTGGAAGAATCTCGTCTAGTCTGGCAAGATAATCTTAAAACATACAGGAAGGCTCTGCGTAATGCCAGAGCAGCCTATTACTCTTCATTAATAGAGGAGAATAAGAACAACCCCAGGTTTCTCTTCAGCACTGTAGCCAGGCTAACAGAGAATCACAGCTCTACGGAGCCATCTATTCCTTTAGGTCTAAGTAGCAATGACTTCATGAGCTTCTTTAATGATAAAATTATAACTATTAGAGATAAAATCCATCATCTCCTGCCCTCAACAGGCACTGATCTGCATACTGATACAGCAACTTTGGAAACAGCTGTAAAACCTGATATGTATTTAGACTCTTTTTCTCCCATCGACCTTCATCAAATAATCAATAATTTCTACATCTAAGCCGTCAACCTGTCTCCTGGACCCCATCCCAACCAGGCTGCTCAAGGATGTTTTACCTCTAGTTAGTCCTTCTTTATTGGATATGATTAATCTGTCTTTATTATCAGGTTATGTACCACAGTCCTTTAAGGTAGCTGTAATTAAACCTCTTCTTAAAAGCCCTCTCTAGACCCAGAGGTCTTAGCCAACTACAGACCGATATCAAACCCTTTCTCTCCAAGATACTTGAGAAAGCTGTAGCTAATCAGCTGTGTGACTTTCTCCATAACAATAGTCTATTTGAAGATTTTCAGTCAGGATTTAGAGTGCATCATAGCACAGAGACCGCATTAGTCAAAGTGACAAATGACCTCCTAATGGCATCAGACAAAGGACTCATCTCTGTACTTGTACTGTTAGATCTTAGTGCCGCATTTGACACCATTGACCATCAAATTCTCTTACAGAGACTGGAACATCAAATTGGCATCAAAGGAACCGCCCTAAGCTGGTTTAAGTATTTTTTTAGATCGATCTCAGTTTGTTCACGCAATGATGAATTCTCCATGCATACCAAAGTTTGTCATGGAGTCCCACAAGGTTCTGTACTAGGACCACCTATTTAGTTTATATATGCTTCCTTTAGGAACATTATTAGAATCACTCTATCAATTTTCATATGCTGATTTGACACCCAATTATATTTATCGATCAAGCCTGATGAAACAAATCAATTAACTAAACTCCAAGCATGCCTTAAAGATATAAAAAGTTGGATGACCTACAATTTTCTAATGTTAAATTCAGACAAAACTGAAGTTCTTGTAATTGGACCGAAACACCTCAGAAACTCTCTTTCTAGAGACTTAGTTACTTTAGAGGATCACCCTGGCCTCCAGCTCCACCGTAAAGAATCTTGGAGTTGTTTTTGATCAGGACTTGTCCTTTAATGTCCACATAAAACAAATTTCAAGGACTGCATTCTTCCACTTACGTAACATCGCCAAAATCAGACGCATTGTATCTCAAGTGGATGCAGAAAAACTAGTCCACGCATTTGTTACTTCTAGGCTGGACTATTGTAACTCTTTGCTATCAGGTTGCTCCAATAAGTCTCTTAGGACCTTGCAGTTAATTCAGAATGCTGCTGCACGTGTTCTGACAGGAACCAAGATCAGAGATCACATCTCTTATTTTGGCTTCCTTGCATTGGCTACCTATCAAATCTAGATTAGAATTTAAAATTCTTCTCCTTACTTACAAAGCTCTTCATGGTCAGGCACCATCATATCTAAAAGAGCTCATAGTACCTTACTACCCTCTAGAACACTGCGCCTCAGGATGCTGGGTTCCTTGTGGTTCCTATAGTCTCCAAAGTAGATTGGGAGCCAGAGCTTTCAGCTATCAGGCTCCTCTTCTGTGGAACAAACTACCATTCCAGGTTCGGGAGGCAGACACGGTCAACACTTTTAAGAGTAGACTTAAGACTTTCCTTTTTGATAAAGCTTATAGTTAGGGCTGGCTCAGGTCATCCCTTAGTTATGCTGCCATAGGACTAGACTGCCGGGGGACTCTCCCCCTCTCTCTCTCTCTCTCTCCCTCCCTCCCCCTCTCCTCCCTCTTTCTCTCTCACCATCAGTGGACATACATGTCTCATTAATGCATGCTACTAACCGAACTTCCCCGGAGTTTTTGTGCTCTGTCGTCCAGCAGGTTCTCGTGAATCGTGGCTGCTGCTGTGATCCTGCGCAACGTCCACTACATATATTATTACTGTCATTATTGCTACCATATCTGCTACTGTGGTCATTTTATCATTCATTGTAATTCATTGTCATTTTATCATTCATTGTAATTGTACAATATGTTTGTGTTGACTTGTTCTGTACATGTGACATCTATTGCACGTCTGTCCGTCCTGGGAGAGGGATCCCTCCTCTGTGGCTCTTCCTGAGGTTTCTTCCACCTTTTTTCCCTGTTAAAAGGGTTTTTTGTGGGCAAGTTTTTCCTCACTCGAACCGAGGGTCTAAGGACAGAGGGTGTCACTCCCTGTACAGATTGTAAAGCCCTCCGAGGCAAATGTATTTTGTGACTTTGGGCTATACAAATAAAATTTGATTTGATTTGATTTGATATGCATGTCAGTCATCACCAGCATGACTATTTAAGAAGAAGATCTTTGTTACCTGCCGAGATGTGAAAAAGCTTACGGCACCTGGTATTCCCAGGCGGTCACCCGTCCAAGTACTAACCAGGCCTGACCCTGCTTAGCCCGAGATCAGACGAGATCGGGCGTATTCAGGGTGGTGGGCGGTGCCTCCTCTGCACATGAGAAATACCGTATATATGCATGTCAGTCATGACCAGCATGGCTATTTAAGAAGAAGATCTTTGTTATCTGCCGAGATGTGAAAATCTTACGGCACCTGGTATTCCAAGGCGGTCACCCGTCCAAGTACTAACCAGGCCTGACCCTGCTTAGCTTCCGAGATCAGACGAGATCGGGCGTATTCTTTTTTTTTATCTTTTATTATTTTCAGATTCACAAATTTTCAAACAACCAAAATCACAGAGCGCTAGTTACATACATCTGTTTCAGGCAAGAACCTCCTACAAACACAACTTAAACCTCTTCCCTATTCCCCCACAAATAAAAACAAGACCCCATCATTCAGTTCAAATAAAAACAGGACAAACCTGAAAACATCACTCCGCATGTCCCCGTCTCCTCACCAGTTGAACAAGATTCCCCTTCCGCCCCCATAGATCAACCTACTCCCACTCATAAAGAACTCTTTCGCCCTCCTCCGTACTTATACATCAAGTTCACATCTCTTTTCATGATTGATTTAAACAGAGTTTTTATTTCCACTTTCCGACCCTCGAAGTGTGAGTTCCTCCTGTAGACGACTCGAGTCTGGCATGGCTCAAAACATAATTCATTAGACAAAAATTAACTTCTTTTCTTTTTCAAATGTGCCGAACAAAACAGGGCCCTCCACCCTGCCTCCAAGTCCAACTCAACCGCCCAGTTTTCTTTCACCAGGGCTTTTAAAACTCAAAAATCGCTAAATCCCTAGTCCAAAAAATAATGTAAAAGCTCTCATGACCACTTTGCAAACATCACACATCCCATTTACATCATTGTTAATTTTATGCAACACCACATTAGTATAGATCCTGTTGTGTCTGATCAAGAAATCATTGTTCTCACACTCTATGGTATTATACTTTATCCCCATATTTGACCATATTCTCTTCACATCCATACCCACAAACACTCTGCTCCACACTCTCTCAGCTGCCGGCTCCTTCCTCACATCCACTATCACCCATCTATATATTTGCTTCACACTCATTTCACCCATTTTAATTTTTTTCCCTTCTCCATCACATACAGCTCAGGCATACTTGTTGCCTCTTCACTACACATTCACTTTGAATTATCTTAGCCCATTCTAAGGGTATGCTTGTTTTAATTTTTTCATATATTTTATTTACTTTCTCTCTATTCTCCATCCTCCAGCTCACACCTGATCATATATACAATTGCTTCTCAGAAACCCTGGGATCACCTCATAAATGATGTCCTTTATTTGTCTAATTCCTCCTTCCACAAATTTGGGTTCATATACTGTTTTGCCATTGTGTTTTATTTTTTCATTTAAAAACAGGGCATTTTGCCAGCGGTTGTATGCCTTTGCATTCATATTGCAACTTGGGTAGGAATCTCCTCCAGGCTTCCAAGACCTCTCTATAAAATTCTGGTATGGTTACCGTCATTGACTGTTTCACACCCATGTACCACACATACTGTCCTATTCCTCCCACATCTTCAATATATTTCTCCATGAAATCCCTCCACCCATATTTACCTCTACCCACCATATATTTTTTCACCATTTTTATCCTCAATGCTGTCTTTTTTGTACCTATGTCCAATAAATCCAATCCACCCTCACACCTTTTGCCCACCAGTGTTCCCTGTGCAATCTTAACACCCTTTCCCTCCCATATAAAATCACACACAATTTTGTTGAGTTCATTTGTAACCCACACTGGCATTTCTAAAACTGTCAACACATACACACAGACTGATAGTAGCAGATTATTTACCACCGTGACCTTTCCCTTTAACCAAGCTTCCTTGCCTTCCACCTCCCACATATAGATTTTATTTTGTTAATTACTCCTGTCCAGGTTGCTCGTTGCCTCCTTAGATTCAATACCTAAATATATACCCAACACTTTAATGTACCTTTCTCCACCCTTAAACCTACTCCCTCCTCTCTACTTCACCTATATACATTATTTCAGATTTTTCTTTATTTATTCTCGCACCTGACGCCTTCCCATATACCTCCACCAATTCTAGCACCCTTTTCACACTGTTCCGTCCCTCACTGTTATTGTTGTTGTGTGTCCCGCGTATTGGTTTATTGTATGTGTGCTCCCCAATGGGAGCTCTATGCCCTGGACCCTTTTATCTTTTTTTATTAGTAAGGCCAGGGGCTCTACCGAAATGGCATATAGACGCCGATAGAGGACATCCTGCCTTATGGATCTCTAGGCTAAATCGGTCAGTCAGCACTCCATTTACTTTGACACAGCTCCTTGCACCCTTGTACACCCTCCTCACCCACCCCACCAGTCTCTCACCAAATCCAAATCTCTCCAGTAATCTAAACAAAAATTCATGCTCCACCCTATCAAACGCTTTGTTCCAATCTATTCCCAACACCAATCCCCCCACCCCATCCCTCTTCATGAATTCTATTATATCCCTAACTGTTGCAATCGTGTCGGCTATGTCCCTACCTGGTATACTATAACTCTGAGACGCTTTAATTATACCCCCTATCACCCGTTTTATTCTGTTTGCTAACACCTTCCAAAATTTTATAATCCACATTCAGCAAACTTATAGGCCTATAATTCTGCAAATCCAATCTATCTCCTTTCTTCTTAAAGACTAAAGTAATCACACCTTCCAACATCCTACCCTGTATTATCCCGGTTCTCTCAATCTCCCGAAAAACCTCTACCAGAATTGTTGCCATCTGCTCCTTATATACTTTATAAAATTCAATCCCTATCCCATCACTCCCTGGACTCTTCCCACTTTTCAACCCCTGTATTGCCTCCATCACCTCCTTCCTATTTATATCTCTGTCACACCACTCACTATCATCTACGCTCAGCTTACTCTCTACGCTATCCAGTACCTCCACTATACTATCCTCCTCTAGTCCACCTCCCTTATATAACTCCCTATAAAACTCTTGCACCCTCTCCAGTATGGCCACGTAGTCTTCTACTACCTCCTCCTTATTCCTGATTTCGTGTATATATGTCCTGCTTTGCCTACTTTTTCCAGCCCTAAAAAGTACGCTGTGCACCTTTCTCTCCTCCACTGCATACTTTGCCTTGCTCCGTAGAATTGCTCCTCTACACTTCTCTGTCTCATATCTCTGTAGCTCCATCTTCGCCTCTATATAATTCTCCATGCTGTAGCCTTCTCCATTCTCTGCTTTACTCAGCTCTACCCTCAGTCTTTCCCGCAACTCCTTCTCTTTCCACTTCAATTTCATCTTTCTTTCCTACTATACCTAATGCTTATTGATTTGATTTCAGTCTTCACTTTCTCCCATATCGCCCCAACCTGAGTATCCACCCCATTGTCTTCAGTGCATTCTTTTATTTTCTCGATCGCCCATTCTAATAACTCCCTAATCTGCTGTTTATATTCATCCTCTTCAATATAGCCAGCATTCAGAATCCACAACCCTCCCCCGATCTCCTCTCTCCCTACCCTGATCCTGAATCTCACTGCATCATGGTCACTCAGTGAATTTATTTCATATCTTATTCTATCAATATACCTGATGTTCTCTCCCTGTGTTAGAACTAAATCTATCCTACTTTGTTTCAGAACTCCCTCCCTCATCTGTCTCCTGGAGAATTCCCTCCTCTCTGGATTCTCATATCTCCACACATCTACTAAACCCTTCACTCTCATCATGTCTATCAGCATCTCCCTCGACTTTTCCCATCTGAAAACTACCCCCTTCCCTATATCTAACCTGCTACACTTAGTATTAAAATCCCCTACTATTATGCATCTTCCAATCACTAGCCCTTCAAGCTCATTTATTATGCTTCTTTTGTCTATTTCTATATTTGGAACATATATATTAATCAATCTGAACAACACATTTCGATACTTGAACTCTATTACCATTATCCTCCCCGTCTATATTTATTATATATCTTTATCTCCTCTACCCTATGTTTCTTTATCATTATAGCCACGCCTCTAGCGTTCTATATTATTATAGTAAACCCCAACTTCTCCCACATCTCTGACTATCATCTCATCCCAATTTGTCTCTTGTATACACAGGATATCACTCCTATACGTATTCAACAGTGACCTCAGTTTATCTCTGTCCCTTAGCCGTCACATTAACAGAAGTTACTGTGGTCATGAGAAAACAGTACATACACTGAACCATAACCTAGAACAAAACTCACATGCCAGAGCGTCCTTGCTCTCTCTGTCTTGTGTCCTCCTCGGCTTTTTTGGCAGCCAGTCCGGTTCTTTTGCCTTCTTTCCGTCCCTTTCTCCCCTGCCCACCAGTCGTTTCATCCCGCCTTCTTCCACTACCTGTTGTTCCTCTCTCTCGATTATCCCGGTCTCCTTTGTCGCCTCGTCGTCGTCCGCTTCTTCCCTGCTCCATCCTCTCTATGCCGCCATCGCCCTTCCTCCGCTGTCACCACTGTCAGATCTGTACCGCCGGTCTAGTTCTTCCTCCGCTGCCATCCTGACCGCCATCCTCTTCCGCCGCCCCTTCCATCATCGCTCTCTCCGTCTTCCCTCGTCCGTCCGTCTCTCCTCTCTCCGCCTCCTCGCCACTATGTTCTCCTCACACTCCCGAGCATAGTGCCCGTCCCCGGCACCTGAAACACTTGAAGTCCGGGCACTCCTGAGGATGTGCCCTGCCTGATACAGAGTCGGCACACCCACCTGTCGGTCATGTATTACTCTGAAATACTCTGCCCTCTCAGTGTCTCCAGTTTTGTTGAGTACGGAGTGACCGTATTGCTCATTAAATCGTACCTTTAAAAATCTCGTCCCGTCCGCAATATCTGTCCCCGGCCACTTGCGCCGTTTAATCGCGGACAATGGCCGTACACCCCACTCCTCCAGCCTTGCCAATATTGCGGCATCCTCTAAATACACGGGCAGATTTATGAACGAGACCACCATGTCTAAATTGTTTATCTCTCTGGCCTGCACTAAAGCCCCTTTGATCCGCAGTCCATCCAGAAGCTTACGCTTTCCTGCCTCTCGCCCAGTAATTTCGTAAGTTTTCCTTCCTCTGACACGGCACCCGGTCACCACTCCGCACTGCGCCGCTACTCCCCGCAAGACGTCCATCATGGACACCTCAGCCGATCCCTCCACCTCCACCTCCACCGTCAGTTCCTTCCCGTACATCCGCTCCGGTCGTCCTCCGATCTCTCGCCGATCCTCCGTCGTGCTTCTCCTCTCTCCCTCGCTCTCTCCAACAGTCTGCATTGTCTCTCCTTCCTTTGTCCATCGCCATGTGGTCCGTCCGTCAAATAAAACAAGACAAATCCCCCCAAACAGCAAAACTGCTGTGGGGAGATTGCCCACTATAATCAAACTAAGATTTTCCAAAAGAGTTCAGTCTATAAATTCAACGAAAAAAGCAAAGAAAAATGGGCTGCTATACTAGCCTGCTGCTACAAACAAAGTTCCTGAATCTCTCCTCCCTTCTCCCACTGCACAGACTCCTGTGGGCGTATTCAGGTGGTATGGCCGTAAGCCTCTCTGCACATGAGAAATACTGTATATATGCATGTCAGTCATGACCAGCATGGCTATTTAAGAAGAATATCTTTGTTACCTGCCGAGATGTGAAAAAGCTTACGGCACCTGGTATTCCCAGGCGGTCACCCGTCCAAGTACTAACCAGGCCTGACCTGCTTAGCTTCGAGATCAGACGAGATCGGTGTGTTCAGGTGGCATGGCTGTAAGCCTGCAGACAAATGAGAAATACTGTATATATGCATGTCAGTCATGACCAGCATGGCTATTTAAGAAGAAGATCTTTGTTACCTGCCGAGATGAAAAAGCTTACGGCACCTGGTATTCCCAGGCGGTCACCCGTCCAAGTACTAACCAGGCCTGACCCTGCTTAGCTCCGAGATCATACGAGATGGGGCGATTCGAGTGGTATGGCCGTAAGCCTCTCTGCACATGAGAAATACTGTATATATGCATGTCAGTCATGACCAGCATGGCTATTTAAGAAGAATATCTTTGTTACCTGCCGAGATGTGAAAAAGCTTACGGCACCTGGTATTCCCAGGCAGTCACCCCCAAGTACTAATTCAGGCCTGACCCTGCTTAGCTTCCGAGATCAGACGAGATCGGGCGATTCAGGTGGTAGATGGCCGTAAGCCTGCAGACAAATGAGAAATACTGTATATATGCATGTCAGTCATCACCAGCATGGCTATTTAAGAAGAATATCTTTGTTACCTGCCGAGATGTGAAAAAGCTTACGGCACCTGGTATTCCCAGGCGGTCACCCGTCCAAGTACTAACCAGGCCTGACCCTGCTTAGCTTCCGAGATCAGACGAGATCGGGCATATTCAGGGTGGTATGGCCGTAAGCCTCTCTGCACATGAGAAATACCGTATATATGCATGTCAGTCATGACCAGCATGGCTATTTAAGAAGAATATCTTTGTTACCTGCAGAGATGTGAAAAAGCTTACGGCACCTGGTATTCCCAGGCGGTCACCCGTCCAAGTACTAACCAGGCCTGACCCTGCTTAGCTTCCGAGATCATACGAAATCGGGCGCATTCGGAGTGGTATGGCCGTAAGCCGCTCTGCACATGAGAAATACTGTATATATGCATGTCAGTCATGACCAGCATGGCTATTTAAGAAGAATATCTTTGTTACCTGCCGAGATGTGAAAAAGCTTACGGCACCTGGTATTCCCAGGCGGTCACCCGTCCAAGTACTAACCAGGCCTGACCTTGCTTAGCTTCCGAGATCAGACGAGATCGGGCGTATTCAGGGTGGTATGGCCGTAAGCCTGCAGACAAATGAGAAATACTGTATATATGCATGTCAGTCATCACCAGCATGGCTATTTAAGAAGAATATCTTTGTTACCTGCCGAGATGTGAAAAAGCTACGGCACCTGGTATTCCCAGGCGGTCAGCCGTCCAAGTACTAACCAGGCCTGACCCTGCTTAGCTTCCGAGATCAGACGAGATCGCGATTCAGGGTGGTATGGCGTAAGCTCTCTGCACATGAGAAATACCGTATATGTGCATGTCAGTCATGACCAGCATGGCTATTTAAGAAGAATATCTTTGTTACCTGCAGAGATGTGAAAAGCTTACGGCAACTGGTATTCCCAGGCGGTCACCCGCCCAAGTACTAACCAGGCCTGACCCTGCTTAGCTTCCGAGATCATACAAATCGGCGCATCGGAGTGGTATGGCCGTAAGCCTCTCTGCACATGAGAAATACTGTATATATGCATGTCAGTCATGACCAGCATGGCTATTTAAGAAGAATATCTTTGTTACCTGCCGAGATGTGAAAAGCTTACGGCACCTGGTATTCCCAGGCGGTCACCGCCCAAGTACTAACCAGGCCTGACCCTGCTTAGCTTCCGAGATCAGACGAGATCGGGCGATACGGAGTGGTATGGCCGTAAGTCTCTGCACATGAGAAATACTGTATATATGCATGTCAGTCATCACCAGCATGGCTATTTAAGAAGAATATCTTTGTTACCTGCCGAGATGTGAAAAAGCTTACGGCACCCGGTATTCCCAGGCGGTCACCCGTCCAAGTACTAAACAGGCCTGACCCTGCTTAGCTTCCGAGATCAGACGAGATCGGGCGTATTCAGGGTGGTATGGCCGTAAGCCTGCAGACAAATGAGAAATACTGTATATATGCATGTCAGTCATGACCAGCATGGCTATTTAAGAAGAATATCTTTGTTACCTGCCGAGATGTGAAAAAGCTTACGGCACCTGGTATTCCCAGGCGGTCACCCGTCCTACTAAACAGGCCTGACCCTGCTTAGCTTCCGAGATCAGACGAGATCGGGCGCATTCAGGGTGGCATGGCCGTAAGCCTGCAGACAAATGAGAAATACTGTATATATGCATGTCAGTCATGACCAGCATGGCTATTTAAGAAGAATATCTTTGTTACCTGCCGAGATGTGAAAAAGCTACGGCACCTGGTATTCCCAGGCGGTCACCCGTCTAAGTACTAAACAGGCCTGACCCTGCTTAGCTTCCGAGATCAGACGAGATCGGGCGATTCAGGGGTGGTATGGCCGTAAGCCTCTCTGCACATGAGAAATACTGTATATATGCATGTCAGTCATGACCAGCATGGCTATTTAAGAAGAATATCTTTGTTACCTGCCGAGATGTGAAAGCTTACGGCACCTGGTATTCCCAGGCGGTCACCCGTCTAAGTACTAAACAGGCCTGACCCTGCTTAGCTTCCGAGATCAGACGAGATCGGGCGTATTCAGGGTGGTATGGCCGTAAGCCTCTCTGCACATGAGAAATACTGTATATATGCATGTCAGTCATGACCAGCATGGCTATTTAAGAAGAATATCTTTGTTACCTGCAGAGATGTGAAAAAGCCCACGGCACCTGGTATTCCCAGGCGGTCACCCGTCCAAGTACTAACCAGGCCTGACCCTGCTTAGCTTCCGAGATCAGACGAGATCGCGATTCAGGGTGGTATGGCCGTAAGCTGCCTGCACATGAGAAATACTGTATATATGCATGTCAGTCATGACCAGCATGGCTATTTAAGAAGAATATCTTTGTTACCTGCAGAGATGTGAAAGCCCACGGCACCTGGTATTCCCAGGCGGTCACCCGTCCAAGTACTAACCAGGCCTGACCCTGCTTAGCCTCCGAGATCAGACGAGATCAGGCGTATTCAGGTGGTAAGGCCGTGCCTCTCTGCACATGAGAAATACTGCATATATGCATCTCAGTCATCACCAGCATGGCTATTTAAGAAGAATATCTTTGTTACCTGCCGAGATGTGAAAAGCTTACGGCACCTGGTATTCCCAGGCGGTCAGCCGCCCAAGTACTAACCAGGCCTGACCCTGCTTAGCTTCCGAGATCAGACGAGATCGGGTTCAGGTGGTGGCCGTAAGGCTGCAGACAAATGAGAAATACTGTATATATGCATGTCAGTCGTGACCAGCATGGCTATTTAAGAATATCTTTGTTACCTGCCGAGATGTGAAAAGCTTACGGCACCTGGTATTCCGGCGGTCACCCGCCCAAGTACTAACCAGGCCTTCCCGCTTAGCTTCCGAGATCAGATGAGATCGGGCGTATTCAGGGTGGTATGGCCGCAGCCTCTGCACATGAGAAATACTGTATATATGCATGTCAGTCATGACCAGCATGGCTATTTAAGAAGAATATCTTTGTTACCTGCAGAGAGAAAAGCCCACGGCACCTGGTATTCCCAGGCGGTCACCCGTCCAAGTACACCAGGCCTGACCCTTAGCTTCCGGATCAGACGTATTCAGGTGGTGGGCGGCCAAGCCTCTGCACATGAGAAATACTGTATATATGCATGTCAGTCATCACCAGCATGGCTATTTAAGAAGAAGATCTTTGTTACCTGCCGAGATGTGAAAGCTTACGGCACCTGGTATTCCCAGGCGGTCACCCGTCCAAGTACTAACCAGGCCTGACCTGCAGCTTCGAGATCAAACGAGATCGCGTGATTCAGGTGGTATGGCCGTAAGCCTGCAGACAAATGAGAAATACTGTATATATGCATGTCAGTCGTGACCAGCATGGCTATTTAAGAAGAATATCTTTGTTGCCTGCCGAGATGTGAAAAGCTTACGGCACCTGGTATTTCGAGGCGGTCACCCGTCCAAGTACTAACCAGGCCTGACCTGCTTAGCTTCCGAGATGAGACGAGATGGGGCGTATTCAGGTGGCATGGCCGTAAGCCTGGACAAATGAGAAATACTGTATATATGCATCAGTCATGACCAGCATGGCTATTTAAGAAGAATATCTTTGTTACCTGCCGATGTGAAAAAGCTTACGGCACCTGGTATTCCCAGGCGGTCACCCGCCCAAGTACTAACCAGGCCTGACCCTGCTTAGCTCCGAGATCAGACGAGATCGGGCGATTCAGTGGTATGGCCGTAAGCCTCTGCACATGAGAAATACTGCATATATGCATGTCAGTCATCACCAGCATGGCTATTTAAGAAGAATATCTTTGTTACCTGCTGAGATGTGAAAAAGCTTACGGCACCTGGTATTCCCAGGCGGTCACCCGTCCAAGTACTAACCAGGCCTGAACCTGCTTAGCTTAGATCAGACCAGATCGGGCGTATTCAGGGTGGTATGGCCGTAAGCCTCTCTGCACATGAGAAATACTGTATATATGCATGTCAGTCATGACCAGCATGGGTATTTAAGAAGAATATCTTTGTTACCTGTCGAGATGTGTAAGAGCTTACGGCACATGGTATTCCCAGGCGGTCACCCGTCCAAGTACTAACCAGGCCTGACCCTGCTTAGCTTCCGACTCAGATCACTCGCGTATTCAGGGTGGTATGGTGCCGCTCTCCGCACATGAGAAATAGTGTATATATGCATGTCAGTCATCACCAGCATGGCTATTTAAGAAGAATATCTTTGTTACCTGCCGAGATGTGAAAGAGGAACAACCGTAGGGGTGACAAGCATGGACAAAAGGAAAAGCCCATGCTTCTCACGAATGTAGCCCGCACAACCAGATTTCGAGGAAGTTAAACGACTGCCATTAATGGCCTCGATGGATGGATGCGACATTTGACTTTATTCCCATAGTTTAGAAAAGACCAAAAGTGAGTGGACGAACGAGAAAGAGAGAGCAGCTCAGACAAGTGTGTGCGGATGGAGGAGCTGAAGGTTGGAGGAGTTTAGGAAGGATTTTAAATTCTATTCTTGATTTTACAGGTAGCCAATGCAATGAAGCCAAAATGGGACAAATATGATCTCTGATCTTGGTTCCTGTCAGTACACAGCACCATTCTGAATCAGATAAAGTCCTCTGAGAATTACTAGAGCCACCTGATAACAAGGAGTTACAATAATCGAAACTAGAAGTAACAAATGCATGGACTAGCTTTTCTACATCCACTTGAGACAGGGCTAACTTTGGTGTACACGGAGGATTCGACATGTCCAACATGTCCAAAATGAGATCGATCTGAAAATAAGACTTAAACCAGCTTAGTGCGGTTCCTTTAATGCCAATAAGATGTTCAAATCTTTCTGTGTGTGTGTGTGTGTGTGTGTGTGTGTGACAGAATATACATCAAAGCATTCTGTAGAACCTTCCATACCTTTGTTACATCATCATTCTAGAACCTTGTCAGAACCTTACATTACAGGCTGCAGTGAGTGGACACACAGTCAGACACAGCTTCAGAAGTGAATTGTAGTTGGACTGGGCAGTTTAGAAAGAAATAGCATCTCAGACATTAAGACGGATTATTTTCAAGGAGATGAGTATGTGCTGTAAAAGGTTCAACAGCAGATGGACAAGATTCAACAGCAAGAAGGTAACTATTATATAGCTAGTGTTCGCGCGCACACACACACATTATACTCAGCAGTACACATATTTACTGCACACACACTCGCACAATAAACTCAGCAGTGAACGTATTTACTGGACACACACACACATCACACTCAGCAGTACACGTATTTACTTTATACACAGACACAGTATACTGCAGCTAAAAGGAATCCCCAGTACTGTTATTTTGATGCCCAAGCAGCTGTTCTTCCAATGGGACAGCTTCTCCCCAAGCATCCCACCACAGAGCCTGCACAACCAGATTAAGGACTAAGTTTAATGACTGCCATTATAAGAAGGTAAGGTTGCTGGCTTTATTGAAGGTCTTTACATGCACCTCTTAGATCGAAAGTTGATCCACAGTATGTGGAGTCTGCCGACCAACAGTTCCGCTTACTGTTTCGCAAGCGCGTCTCCAACAGAAGAGATGAAAGGAAAGAATTGTGGAGAATGAGGCATCGATCCTGCTGCCTCCCATTAAGGCTGGTATGGCCCTAACCCTGCTGGCAAATGAGAAATGCTGTATATATGCATGTCAGTCATCACCAGCATGACTATTTAAGAAGAAGATCTTTGTTACCTGCCGAGATGTGAAAAAGCTTACGGCACCTGGTATTCCCAGGCGGTCACCCGTCCAAGTACTAACCAGGCCTGACCTGCTTAGCTTCCGAGATCAGACGAGATCTGGCGTATTCAGGTGGTATGGCCGTTGCCTCTCTGCACATGAGAAATACCGTATATATGCATGTCAGTCATGACCAGTATGGCTATTTAAGAAGAATATCTTTGTTACCTGCCGAGATGTGAGCCACGGCACCTGGTATTCCCAGGCGTCACCCGCCCAAGTACTAACCAGGACTGACCCTGCTTAGCTTCCAGATCAGACGAGATCGGCGATTCAGGGTGGTGGCGTAAGCCTGCAGACAAATGAGAAATACTGTATATATGCATGTCAGTCATCACCAGCATGGCTATTTAAGAATAAGATCTTTGTTACCTGCTGAGATGTGAAAAAGCTTACGGCACTTGGTTTTCCCAGGCGGTCACCCGTCAAGTACTAACCAGCCCTGACCCTGCTTAGCTTCCGAGATCAAACGAGATCGGGCGTATTCAGGGTGGTATGGCCGTAAGCCTCTCTGCACATGAGAAATACCGTATATATGCATGTCAGTCATCACCAGCATGGCTATTTAAGAAGAATATCTTTGTTACCTGCAGAGATGTGAAAAAGCTTACGGCACCTGGTATTCCCAGGCGGTCACCCGTCCAAGTACTAACCAGGCCTGACCCTGCTTAGCTTCCGAGATCAGACGAGATCGGGCGTATTCAGGGTGGTATGGCCGTAAGCCTCTCTGCACATGAGAAATACCGTATATATGCATGTCAGTCATGACCAGCATGGCTATTTAAGAAGAATATCTTTGTTACCTGCAGAGATGTGAAAAGCTTACGGCACCTGGTATTCCCAGGCGGTCACCCGTCCAAGTACTAACCAGGCCTGACCCTGCTTAGCTTCCGAGATCAGACGAGATCGGGCGTATTCAGGGTGGTATGGCCGTAAGCCTCCAGACAAATGAGAAATACTGCATATATGCATGTCATTCATGACCAGTATGGCTATTTAAGAAGAAGATCTTTGTTACCTGCCGAGATGTGAAAAGCTTACGGCACCTGGTATTCCCAGGCGGTCTCCGCCCAAGTACTAACCAGGCCTGACCGCGCTTAGCATCCGAGCTCAGACGAGATCGGGCGTATTCAGGTGGTATGGCCGTAAGCCTCTGCACATGAGAAATACCGTATATATGCATGTCAGTCATGACCAGCATGGCTATTTAAGAAGAATATCTTTGTTACCTGCAGAGATGTGAAAGCTTACGGCACCTGGTATTCCCAGGCAGTCACCCGCCCAAGTACTAATCAGGCCTGACCCTGCTTAGCTTCCGAGATCAGACGAGATCGGGCGATTCAGGTGGTATGGGCGTAAGCGTCTCCGCATGAGAAATACTATACATATGCATGTCAGTCATCACCAGCATGGCTATTTAAGAAGAATATCTTTGTTACCTGCCGAGATGTAAAGCTTACGGCACCTGGTATTCCCAGGGAATTCTCTCTCCAAGTCCCTATGCACCCAGCCGACCAATGGTTGAGCAAAGTTGAGCGCCAACCAACCAATGGTTGAGCAAAGTTGAGCACTAACCCACCAATGGTTGAGCGATCTCTGCTCAACAGACCAATCATTGAGCGAGGGATTTCAAACGCCATCTAATTTATCGCGCACTGGCGCCACTATCGGCGAATGTCATGGTCGACGCCTCTTCACTCAGGTGAGTTTTATCCTCTTCATCCTTCGCTGCTAGTTAGACATTTGTTAGGCATGTATGAAGCTGTGGCGATTTTGTCAGAAGATAAAAGATTGTCTGGAAATCAGAAACTGACCATACCATCTTTGACATATGCGATTTAGCGTGTTAATGTAATGACAGCGTATGGACAACCTGCCGTAGGCTAGATAGCTAGCGCTAGCAGCCAACGGACTGGTGACACAGAGTTGAAAACGAACAAACATCCCATAAGGTGTACCCACACTCTTAGAACAACGCTTAGGATTAATCCATAACACGCTAAAAATTATTTTGAGTTGGGGCTATCAACAAAGTTTTCTGTCATGGTTCATCCGCCTCTCTCCGAGGGTCGATTAGCGCTAGTGTACACGGCGGTCAGCACATCCACACAGACGATTATTAGAAAATAAATGAAACGGTATAGCTGGTGATATGAATGTTATTCCGCTGGCATGACCAAAACACATCTGTCTAATGACTCGAAATTGCTTGGGTGAGCATCATCTTGAAATCGCAAATTAGAAACAGTATTTGAAGTCTCAGTGTCTATGGTGTAGAAATGCGTTAGTGTTATGTTTATGTCTGATGTAGAGTCAAAGCAATTTTTAAAAACCCGGTAAGGTCACTTCTGACAATATACTTGCTCTCAGTCTTGTATGATAACTTTGTACGCGTGCGTGTCAATCAATCATTTTCTAGTTTTACCTCAGATTGTTATGCACAACATAATCTGAGGTAAAACTAACGGACCAAAGTGATACAATGTGATACAATACAATGCGATACAATGTGATACAATGTGATACAATACAATGTGATACAATGTGATACAATGTGCTGTTTCATCATGCATAACTATCTGAGGTTAAACTAGGGGCTGTTTGATTGATACACATAGATTTTGATTTAAAGAATATAGATTTAGATATAGAATATAGCATAGATTGATTTTAATATACTACTGTACTATATTAAATCAATCTATACTATGTTAAATATTATTCTAAATCTAAATGATCTGTTTTTAGTTTTACTTTTATTTTATTTATTTTAATGTAAGATCATTAGGAGTAACAACATTTTCTAATTATTGGAATGTGATTTAACACTCAAAGCTGAGAATACATTACATGCATTACAGGAGACTTCTTTGGTGATTGAGTCCATCATTGCCGAGTTCAGGGGACCAGCAGGCCTTGACATTGATGGAATCCACCTGTTCAAGTCGACAGAGGCAGTCGATGCTCACTGGGCAACTGTGAGCAAGCATCTCTTGCATGCAGGTGGGTTAATGTCTTTGCAGTCATCGTGTCATTATAAAATCATTCAAACTTGTATGGCAACATTTCAAAGGATACCATAATAAATAAGGTCCTTGCAATATGTTGTGCTTTACAGGATCCTCCTGGCATACAGCTGTATGTTTCTGTGAAGGTGGTGGTGCTGAATGGCGCTCGGCTGAACATGTACAGGTGCGGCAGGCAGTAATTCTCTGAGGGGTTGCACGCACACCTGTTCAATGCCATTCCTTCACAGAGATGTGGGATTATGCCATTCCAAGTGAGTAATTAAAATATATAAACCTTTATTGCAGACACAGGTCCATATAACACATCATACATTATAATAAAAAAAAAAACACTTTGATATAGCGTAGTTTCAATGATACATTTTATTTCACAGCTTTAGTCATCACTTCTAAGCATATGCAATAACAGTCAAAATGGTCATGTGTTTCAGGTATACTTGATAGCCTTTGCTGTGCAGTGGAACAACCGCATGGCATCGCTCCGGTTGCTGGTGGTCGGGTCGGCAGACGCGTGGCACGACGCCGCTGCAGATCCAGCGCATCAATCAGCAGGCTGAGGTTCTCTTCGGCAAGGATCACGCCCTGGAGCCCAACTTCGCTTCCAATGCCCGCCCCTGATGCGCACGAGCACCTGACGAGGAGGAGCTCCTTGGTGTGGAGTATGCCATGTGCCAGTCCACCAGCTTCACTGCTAGGGACTACTATGTGCAGAAAGGTACAGTACTTAATCACACACTTCAACAGTATTAGTACACATGAAGCAAGGTTATCCTTAGTAATCCATAGTTTTTCATATTCTAGGAATGATGATAAACATGGTATAAAGTTAACTTTTTAAAGCATAAAGCAAAGAAACCGTGACACATTTGTGATCAGTACAATTACATATTTGCAGTTGAGGAAGAGCAGTCACGTGAGGAGGAGGAGTCGGCTGAACAGGAACACGGTGAACATGAGGAGATGGCAGACGAGGGTCTTGGCATGTCTTCAGAGTCAGAGGAGGATCCTATTGACAGCGTCTGTAGGAAGCATGCTGTCCTCACCCAGGCAGAACAGGTGGAGGACATGCCAGAGACATCTGCATCTGCCAGGAATAGAGGAAGTGGAGGCACTGGCCTTGCTGCTTCTAGAACTGGCAGACAACAGCGACCTCCACCTAGTGCCAGCGGACCTCAGGCAGAAGATCGCCACCGCCGCTAGCTCTTCACGAGCATGACAAGACCGCCGCTCGATCGTTAAACAGCACGAGTCCAGGTGGGGCTACACCCTGTTTGGTCGGTGCCTTGGGTCTGACTCTCCTGAGAACAGAGCAGCCCAGAAGACCAAGTTTGGTTGGATGAGGTACCCTCAGGCGGCACAGGTGTCAGAGGACAGTCGTCTGCTCTACCTCCTCCTCAAAATGCTCAAAACCGGGCGGCAATCAGCTCTCCTCCCCCAGCAAGGTCACGGCTTCTTTGAAGGGGCAGTATAAAAGGATTGCAGACCGACTCCGAGACGATCCCATCCTCGGCGGTCTCGCCATTCCTCTGCCCAACTTGAACTCCAAGTCCATCTCGACCTTCACTGCAAAGGAGGAGAAAAGGCCAACTACAGGGCAACAGTGATGCCAAAAGTAACGCTCACCTGAAAGTGCTGTCGGAGACACCGCTTCCAGAGGCTCCCGCTGCCAACATCTCTACCACCACCGGATCGACTCAAGTACAGTACCAGCACCTTCATCACGAGGCTGGAAAAAGGCGTGGTGAGAAGGAAGCTGTCATAAGCACTTCATTTCACCTGTTGGCTGTGGAAAGCAAATAGCACACAAGTCATATCAATACTCATCATCACATGTGTGTTTTATATTTCCAGGTTATATGTTGAAGAGCCAGAGCCAGAACCAACTCCTGTGAACCGGCCCATTCAGCCAAAGCCTACCTCGCCCACCTACATTCAGCCAAAGCCTGCTCGTCCACCTACAAACCACCCGCTGTGTCGGCAGCACCTGTACTCCTGGTTCTTCCTGCACAGCCACAGGCTCCCTCCATCATATTTCAGGCCATCATGCAGTCAGAGCTTTGTACCTGTAGCACAGCCCCTGCACCAACAATAAAGCCATACATACCAAATAAGTCCCTCGGCCATGTGGGCTTGCCATGTGCAGCAGTGTGGTGGAAAGCGAGGAGGTACACACCCTCTAAAGACAAAGCAGCTGGAAGCATCCAGAAAATCTTTTCCTATTGCCCATCAACTAGGAAATCCACCACCTCTGGATTTGAAGATGTTGTTTATGACAGTTTTGAGCACTTCAAAAGTGTGGTGGATGTACAGTTAGAAAAGAGGAAAAAATTAAATACCTGTGACTTACCTGTGTGATGCCACTTCTCCTGTGCCATCTGTAACAGAAAGAGGGAAAAAAGCTTGTTTGTTGTTTGTTTGAGCAAAGTGTTTCAAAGTGTTTTCAAGTGTTTCAAAGTGTTTTAAAGTGTTTTAAAGTGTTTTAGCAAGTAGAGCTATACAGTCAGTTTATTTTTTTATATAGTTAAAAAATGCACTTTGTAGTTAAATTTAAGAATGTTCTTGTCTTTTTTTATTATTTATATTGTTGTTAAAAAACATTTTATACAAACATGTTCTGGTCTATGTCCAATATCCAGTCCAATCTAACCTGTTTCAGTCTTACACCATCAGTTTACATACCCTTTATTGTTAGTTTATGTTCAGTTAATCTGTGTTTTTTGTCATACATGTCCTCGTGCTGTTTGTTTGTCTTTGTCAGCTTCATGTCTTTGTGATGTTTGCATGTCTTTGTTTGCTTCATGTTTAACAATAGTTTGCCAAAACAAAACAAAACAAAACAAAAAAAAAAACACACAAAAAAACAGAGAGGAATGGCTTGAGCATTTGTTGATTGGTGACCCATGTGTTTAGATAATGTTGTTCTTTATTGGGCCTGTACAAAGCAATTGTGAATTTGTGTCTTGAAATAAGTATGTGTCCTTAATTATTAATTTTTTTGTGTGCATGTACTTGTGATGTTTGTATGTCTTTGCCAGCTCCATGTTTAACTAAATGTTTGTAAATGTTAGTAAATGTTTGTCTCTCGTCTTGTCTCGTCACCTCACTCGTGGCCTGAACCTTGTCGTGGTGAGTGAGCTTTAAAACTAATCAGGTCTTGTCTACTTGTGTTTGTGTGTCAAAAATCATATATCTGTGGCCCATACATGGAATCTGAGTGCATGTAGTAAATGGAAAATGTTCATGTTGAAACCTTTACATTGGGTCTTTGTACATTTTGAATGCATTTTAAACCAAACACATTCTGGTTAAAGAATAAAATAATATAAATAAAAGTATTTCAAGTATTTTGAGTCTCTGTATACTTGGTTTCAGAAAAAAGAGGAGGGTGGGACATGTCAAAAATGATTGCAGGTCAAACACCTAGGATAAGCTCTAAGAAAATAGTTTTACCAACACCCAGTTTATCAATTATAGACTGCATGGTAAGTAGGATGGTGGGACATATCTCATGTCACACATAACATGAGGTGCAAATATTCAGAAATAATATGGTTTGACTATGCACTATGGTATTTTTTGGTCAAAGCAACTAGAAGTTGTCTTTGTATCTTCTCCCAGACTCAAAAGTGTCAATACACATTGTGCTGGCTGCACCCCTGGGTGGTCATTTCAATGAGTTGTGTGAACGGATCAGATGTCTTCCAGACAAAGTGACAGTACATTGAATACATTCTTACACCCTTTATAGAGTTCAGGCCAAAATACAAATTACTTTATTAATCCTCAAGGGAAATCATTACTTGTAATTAATTGTACACTTTTCCACTTGACTATATGAATCTCATCAGTCTACATCAACTCAAACTATGAAAATAATGCAAACAACATTGAGCAGCCAAGCGTTTGAATCATCTAGGCCTTATGCATGCTTTCAGGCCAGTGAACACCAGGGGCGTTCTTCTTTGATCATTTTTCGATCGATCCCAGGTTGAGCAATAGGGACTTGGGGGTCATGAGCCATTCCCAGGCGGTCACCCGTCCAAGTACTAACCAGGCCTGACCCTGCTTAGCTCCAGATCAGACATATTCAGGGTGGTATGGGCGAAGCGTCTCCGCACATGAGAAATAGTGTATATATGCATGTCAGTCATCACCAGCATGGCTATTTAAGAAGAATATCTTTGTTACCTGCCGAGATGTGAAAGAGGAACAACCGTAGGGTGAAACACGGTGTTGCTGGACAAGCATGACAAAAGGGAAAGCCCATGCTTCTCACGAATGTAGCCCGCACAACTAGATTTCAGAGGAAGTTAAACGACTGCCATTAATGGCCCTTGATGGATGGATGCGACTTTGACTTTATTCCCATAGTTTAGAAAAGACCAAAAGTGAGTGGACAAACGAAAGAGAGAGCAGCTCAGACGAGCGAGTGTGTGCGGATGGAGGAGCTGAAGGTAAGCGGGAGGAGTTTAGGAAGGATCTTAAATTCTATTCTTGATTTTACAGGTAGCCAATGCAATGAAGCCAAAATGGGACAAATATGATCTCTGATCTTGGTTCCTGTCAGTACACGCAGCACCATTCTGAATCAGATGCAAAGTCCTCGGAGAATTACTAGAGCCACCTGATAGCAAGGAGTTACAATAATCGAAACTAGAAGTAACAAATGCATGGACTAGCTTTTTTACATCCACTTGAGACAGGGCTAACTTTGGTGTACACGGAGGATTCGACATGTCCAACATGTCCAAAATGAGATCGATCTGAAAAATAAGACTTAAACCAGCTTAGTGCGGTTCCTTTAATGCCAATAAGATGTTCAAATCTTTCTGTGTGTGTGTGTGTGTGTGTGTGTGTGTGTGTGTGTGTGTGTATTTCTATCCTGATGGGGACCACAACCTGACTTTTCACTCACGCGGTGGGGTCCAGTTTTCCCCGTGGGGACCAAAACTCGGTCCCCACAGGCACGAGCATTGCAATCAATAGAAAACAGTCTCCTGATATGCCTAGTGCGTTTTCTTGAAAAAAAATGGACCCCATGAAATCAGTTTTACGACTTGGTGTGTGTGGGGTTGTGTCCCAGTGGTCAGAGATGGTATTACAGTGTGTAAGTTTGCACCGTGGGGACATTTTCCTGACAAAGTCTGTAAGTGTGTATATCAAAAACGTAATATTTCATACAGATTAATGCAATTTTAAGTGATCAAATTTTGATATTATGAAATTATTTTGCCTGAAATCAACAAGGAAGCAATTTAATCACTATAACTTACTTTGAACGCAGTCTCATTCTTTTTGTTAGCTGTATGAATATTAAAGTATAAAAATATACCTGCACATACACAGAAAGAAATAAAAGGTGGTCAAAGGTCAAGGTCAAAGTGATCTCACATAACATGTATCAGGTCATAATTCCAGAATTCATATGCTAATTTGACAAAACTTCACAAATGTCCAATTAGGTAAAATATAAAGTGATGACATTTCATATCCAAAGGTCAAAGGTCAGTCTCATTCTTGAAAGCCTGCTATCTCAGGAAAGCCTTTAGAGAATTCCTTCAAATTTGGCACAAACATCCACTTGGACTCAAAGATGAACTGATTAGATTTTGATGGTCAAAGGTCAAAGGTCAAGGTGACCACACAACATGTATCAGGCCATAATTCAAGAATCCAACGCTAATTATGACAAAACAATAAGGTAAAAATATAAAGTGGTCAAAGATCAGAGGTCAGTCTCATTCTTGAAAGCCTGCAATATGTAATTGCTGAGTGGGGATGTATCGGTTACAGGTGTAAACCATGGTAAAATTCCAGATGGTAAAGTTTTAATTTCCATGTTAACCGTAGTTGATAATCACGGAATGGAAAACTTGTGAGAGACTTTATCCAAGTCTCCTACACAGCTGCAGCTTGCAATGTGAGGGAGGACAGTTGCTGCCCTCTGAACATTTTTCTGTCTGAAGTCTGGGTATATTTTGTCTTCTATAAGAAGGCAGAGGACAGTCTGTTGAAGTTAGCCGCCCTGTTTGTAGAAGCTACAAAAAGGTTGTTGTAAGTAAGCGACAACACTAACAACACACTTACTCATCTTAGCTCTAATCACCTTATTTTCTCCAACTGCAAATATGAATTATGTATCTCAGTAGAAATGGCAGCACTTTAAGAACATGTCCTTCATCAAATGGATATTAAACAGCCCACTGGTATGCTCCATGAGGTTTATAGGAACAACAAGAAAATTGGTTTATGCATTGATTAGATCTTAGATCAAAATACAAGCCATAAGACCAAGTAAAATTGGATGAACCAAAACTTCTTTCAATTAAATCAGGGCAAAACTGAGGTCACTGTTTCTGGCAATAAAGAGAAGAAGATTTCAATTAGCAAGCACATTGAGTCACTATCTTTAACAACTCAAGATCAAGTCCAAAACCTTGGCGTGCTGATTTGAGACTTAGATCTGACCTTCATATCAAACCAATCATCCAAACAGCCTTCAGTCAACTTAAGAACATATCCAGAGTGAACTTTATGTCCCAGACTGACCAGGAGAAGCTGATCTGCTTTCATCTCCAGTAGACTCACTATGCTACTGGTCTTCAGATCACTAAATGGTTTAAGTCCAGAGTACATGAATGACATGTTGGTAGAGTATAAACCCAGTAGGCCTCTGAGGTCAGTTCAGACAGTGGCGCACAGAGTTCAAACTGGACAGGGTGAAGCAGCATTTAGCTGTTATGCTGCACACAACAAACTGCCAGCAGAGCTGAAATCAGCCCCACCTGTAACCATTTTTAAATCCAGGTTAAAAATGTTTCCTTTCTCATGTGCTTATAATTGAGCTCTTTAAAGCTCTTTTAAAGTTTTAGTCTTTCATTTGCACTTTATGTCCTTTTACTGATTGTAATACAAATCAATATTATATATATTTAGTCTGTTTTATTTTAAATTCTCTCTTTGGTTTTCTCAGAAGATATAAAAATAAAAAAAAGTAATATAAATATAAACACTACATACAAGAACAAGCATGAAATACAACAACAGATCTGCTACAATGTTCACACTGATCAGCCGATTGAAGGTCCACACCTATGTAATTAGTCTGGTTTTAAATTAATTTCCGGTAACATAGTGGCAGAAACGTGGAAGTTCCTATAATCCTCTTCAGATTAAAAGCATCACATTCATTCACGAATGGAATAATTTCAATGTGAAGGAGGATAAACAGGAAATGGCGTCATTACGTCCTAACAATTGACTGTTGATGGTAGCGGTGGGGACCGCTAAAGTCAGGACAGGTGTGTGTTCGCGCTGAATCAGCGGTATGTACACCTTTCCTGACACCAGCAGTCCCCACCGCTACCGTCCCCCCTCATTCCCGCCACCTGGTGATGATGTTGAATGACCCGCCCCCTCACCGTCAGTCGGAGCGGCTCGAACAGACAGGTAGACGGAGAGAGAGACATTAGCGACTCGACAGCGGAAAAAGAGATGAAAACTAGGTAAGTACTAAAAACTAATATTAGGTTGATAACGTTTTTAGGCTTTTTGTGTCCTGTCGTAATTAGTAACTGTGCTTGTTATTGTTTGCTGTCGGAAGCATTTTTTCCAGCAGCGTTGCAAATGCTAACATTAGCTAGCCGGTCACTGTTGTTTCTAATGTTGCTAGCAGAGCTAACACTCAGTTTGACTTTGCTGACCTGTTGCAGAAGGTAGAAAGCGATGCTAATGTTCAGCTGTGGAAGCACATGGTGGACTTCAGCCAAATGAAAATGTAAACTTGAAAATGAGAATTTAATTCCATAATAGTGTTATAATTTTCCACATATGAATGTGTTATTTTAGTAAAAATTAAAATGCAATAATAATTTACATTTTATTTTTTCATATACTGTCTGTATTATATGGTTATATTAAAATTAAAACATTTGACATTTAATTTCCACTTCAGAGCAGTTTAATGTTTAATGTTTTAATTTTAATATGGTCATACAATGTCCAGACAAGTATATGAAGATGAAGATGTATATTATATTACTGCTTTTAATTTTGAGTCATATAAGACAGACTTGGAAAATTATAATGCTAGAATTACATTTTCATTTGAATTAAGTCCACTTTACGCTTCCAGAGGCTGCTCCAGATTTGCAGCATTTTGATGTAATATTCAACTAATATCATGTTCTTAAGTTAACTAGAGCCTAAAAGCTTAACACGGTTAAAATTGTAGCTAGTTGAAATTAGTGACAATGTTTAAGAAATGATAGACATCTTTGAGAGATTTTTAAGTCATGCATTTTAGGTCAATTATTACATCATCAAGGTGAACTTGTTTGCGTTTCACATCATGCAGACGGAGCAGGCAACTCACCAGGATAAAGACAGGCTTACGTCACTGTAGAGGGCACCAAACAGAGGTAATACAAGTTGTGATACAATACTAAGATTGCAATACATACTTATCTATCTTTAATTAAACATGGAGGATCTGGTGAGAATAGCAGGGATTTTGAATGTCCTAATCTGAGCTGCATCTTACATCTCAATTCAATTCAAATGTTATTTGTACAGCCCAAAGTCACAGACACATTTATCCTCAGAGGCTTTACAGTCTGTACAGGAGTGACACCCTCTGTCCTTAGACCCTCGGTTCCAGGAGGAAAACCTGCAAAAATATGGCGGCAATATATCATTTACATATTTATATTCATTGAATTTACAGTACTGTTATCTGGATTAGAAATGACCTATTAAGGCATACATGTTTTTGTTGTTTTGTTGCACATTGCACAGCCTTAATATAACGTGATTTACTTTTTTTAATCTTTTTTCATTAAAAATATATGTGAAGGAGTTTAGTGGTCTGGTTCTGCAGCTCTTTGTTAAACTCATTTTATGGAAAAATGTAGTAAATGTGTCCTGTCTTTGTTGTCTTTGAGGACTCACCACTTCCAGCAGAGACGCAGCCACCTTCTAAGATTTTGTAAGTGTCAAACACTGCTTTTAACTTGTTCCATATGACACAAACTTAAGATGGCATGTGGCAAACCGCTGTGTACCTGTGTGCAACTCCTCATATCTTGCTTTTTGGTAACAATATTTTTTTTTTACTGCATTTGGAACAATAACCATGTTTCTAACAACCTTTATATCTGATTGTATGCAGCTCTTTAGCATTTCTTTAAGTGAGGTCAAAGTGAGTTATGGTTTTAGCAAGGTTATTCCAACATACAGAAACACTATCAAAATGGTTGCTACTGTACATTCACCACAGTGTTATACACCTGTACTCTATTAACCATTAGGATTCATAAACACAGACTGTTCTTAGGTCATGTTCACACTGGCCTTGTTTTGTCTGGTTGAACTGAACCTTGGAGCGTTTACCCCATTGCTATGGTTTGTTTGGGTTGTGTGAACACCGGGCTCGAACTCTGGTGCAAACCAAACAACTGCTCTCCGGTCCACCTTGTAGGGAGGCTCTTAGTCCGTTATCAAGTGAACTCTGGAGCGGTTTACTTCTAGTGTGAACCCCATCCGCATGGGGATTGATTGACTTTTACTCTTTGAGAGACGTTATGTTTTTTCTCCTAGGAATCAGGCTCAGAATCAGCAGAAACGTGCATTCTTGACACCTCACACTCACATTCTGATTCTGATGACCCAGATGTACCCCCCCTGACAAGAACTGACAGTGTATTTGTAAGTTTGCATTCTGAAATCAGTAGGACAACTAACTCATACAGGGGAAAACAAAATGAACAGTGATTTGAAGTTAAAATGATTCCCTCTGTTCTTATGTGGCTTTCAATTAACCTTGTATCTCTTAACATAACTCTGAAAATGCATAGCTGTACCTTAACTCTAATCCTGTATATCACGCAGGGCTGGTCTGTCATCTTAAGTTGCCATGGTTTAAGACATTTTAAGATTTCTAAATCAGGTTAGTGTTTCTTCTTTTAACTCTAAGCTTCTTGTACATTTCATTTTCAGCTGACCAAAGAATACCTTGAACAGGTCTTACCACATCCATCTGACAGCTCTATAAGCTGTATTGAAAGCAGTGGTGATGAGTATATCCCATTAAAGGCCTCTGTCAGCGGAGGCAGTGCAGAAGAACCTGACAGTCCTGTGAGCAAATCACCAGTAGTGAAGCAGAAGACGTCACAGAAGACATATAAGATAAAAAAACGCCCCAGAACATCTTCAGATGAAGACAAGAAGAGAAGAAAGGAAAACTGCGATGACACAACCCTGGAAAATGTGTCTGTAATGAAACTGCAAAAAGACAGACGGTGCCAGAGTTTACAGTAAAAGACATTATTGTTTGTACTGTCCCATGCACTTCCACAAAAAAGGCATTTAATCCGCAGACACAGCAATGAACCTGCTGTAGCTAAAGCAATATGTTTTCCTTTAAATTCAAAGGAACGAAAATTACATTTTGACCTCATTAGAAACAAAGGAACCGTGCTCATAACAACGAGGTCCTAAAAACTGGCAGTGGAACACTGATCCCAAGTCAGCAAACTGCAGAACCTGTGAAAGCAAGTGACTACATGCACTGTATAAACTGTGAAGCTTTGCTAAAAGAAATCATTGTGGAGGCACATGTCCAGGTGCAGGCTTTCACTTAAATGTAGCACGCCAAAGCCAGGTAGAAGTCGATTCAGGCGCTCTGTGCATATGCACAGCCTGTCCCTGATGGCATTAGCCGAAAAGTTTGGGAGCTAACAAATGCCATGCATCAAGATGAAGTCACAAACATCATCAAAAAAGAGAAGTATTTTGAAACTTGGAGAACATTTGTATGCCAAGCATGGACATGACAAAACAAAACATGACTATATTAGACAAAAATGCGGGAAATCGGGCGACTAGTTCAACAGTCACGGACAGGTGGTAAACTGAAAAAATTAAGGACTTCTATGTGCCTTCAAACTTTAACTTTGTGATTGAAGCAGTAAAATCTGTGGCTGGCTTTGATGAGGAGAAAACACCTACAAAACTCCATCGCTGGCTCTGAAGCTGGGTCATAGTCTCAAGAAGATTGCAGATATTCTTGAGTGCGAGGAGATGGCAGAGTCTGACAATAAGGAATTTCTGAACAACCTGAACAGGAGCAGGGTCTTTTTGACAAAAAGTGGGATGTGTGTCATCACGTGCCCTACAAACTCTGAAAGAGGTGAAATGGAACACTCCTCAGCTCCTTCCTTTCACCGAGGATGTCAAGAACATGCACATGCACCTCGAGAAGTGCAGAGAAGAATACCAAAAGAATCTAAAGAATAACCCACACAAGAAGACCTGGACCAAGCTAGCTACTGTCACGCTTGCTGAGGTGATACTGTTTAATCACAGAAGGGAAGGTGAAGTGTCAAAATGCCACTTAGTGCATTCACGCTGAGAGACAGTTCAGACGTTCATTCAGATGTAGCACTAGGTCTTTCCGAGTTGGAGCAAAAGCTTTGCCAACATTTTTGAAATAAGAGGGAAAAGAAACAGGAAGGTCCCGATCCTTCTAACACCAGACATGCTGTCATCTATGGAGGCCTTGGTTGCACATCCGGACCTGTGGTGTTCCTGATGACAATCCATATTTCTTTGCCAGAGCAGAAGCAGAGAGTCACTTAGGGGATCAGATACCATCAGACAGATGGCAAAGGAATGTGGGCGAAGCATCCTGAAACTCTGTCCTCAACCAAGTTGAGAAAGCAGGTCTCCACGCTGTCCACAGTTCTCAACCTTAATGATAACGAGATGGACACACTGGCAAATTTTTGGCCATGACATATAGGTCCACAGACAGTACTATAGACTACCTGAAGGGACATTGGAGTTGGCTAAAGTCAGTAAAGTGTTGATTGCCTTAGAACAGGGCCGGCTGTCAGACTACAAGGGAATGAGCTTGGATGAAATCCAGATTGATCCCAGTGGCCCACTGTAGCAGCACATAAAGTGTGTTGTCTCGCCCCTCCTCTCTGTTTTGTCTCTTCTCTCCTCATCCCTCATCACTCTTCCTGAAATCTCCTGCCACTATAACAAAAGCAAGCATAAGATGTCATAATACAGGTGGCTTTCATTTAGTCAAGATCTGTTGTCAGTTACAGTTACTACTTGTATTAATGTACTTATTATTTCTTATTTCAACAGCATCCTCGAGCTCTAAGAAAAGACGGCAGTCTGTTGAGTCAGACAGTGATGACCCTCAAACAGGTATTTAACACCTGTCCTTATCACACGTTATGAATGATGTTATTGTCTCAGTACTACCAGTCAAACAAATTATAACACACTGCACTGAATGATCAGATCATGGTTGTAAGTTTTACTATAGGTGGCTTTTATTCAAGCAGTGAAGGTACAGTACCTTACCAGTTACAGTTACTATCTTGTATTAATGTACTTATTATTTCTTGTTTTAATAGCATCCTCGAGCTCTAAGAAAAGGCAGCCTGTTGAGTCAGAGAGTGGTGACCCTCAAACAGGTATTTAACACACAGAAGACACTAGTTTACTGTCTGTATAAAAGAGAATAATATACCACCTTTCAGTGTTCTACCAGCTGATAACCAACTGCTTTTGAGTGTAATGAATTAAGTTCTGTTTTGAAATTAGTCTGTCAACCAGCCTGTACATCTGGCTCTGCTTCACCTGGCTATAGTCTCAGCTACAAGGAAGAGCTACACACAGCTGAACCACTGCATGAAGTATCATATCTGCTTTATCTGATAATGTGTTCATTGTGTCTTAATATTTACCAGCTACCACATGTGGTGCAGCAGTTGAGTTATGGTCTTGAGTAGAGGACGATATGGAATCAAATTGAGCTTTTTCAACAATAATTTAGAATTTCCATACTTGCGTATTATTCCAACAAGTTATTCTTTTGACTGGGAGACAGCAAAACTCTGATGGCAATGGCACTTGATTAGCACTTGCCCGGTTTGTAACTGCAAGGAAATTGAATCGAACACAACTTAACTTGGTTATATGTCTTGAAGATGTTTCACCTCTCATCCAAGAGGCTTCATCAGTTCATGCTCGCCTGACTAGGCTGGACTAGTCTGATGTTCGATTCAATTCCTTGAGATAACTACGACTCGATGAATGAGAATATTCACAGGCTTACAGGCTTTAACAATGGGCATGTGTGGTCAAGACAATGGAGAGAATTAGTTTTTAGCAATTTTAAGAATTGTGATTGTATACTTGTCCTTCTTGCTCAGTGCTAAAAAAGAGGACTGACAGCATTGTGTTTTCAGTTAGCAGTTATTATCCTGTATAACTATACTAATTATTCTTTCTTTTAACAGCATCCTCGAGCTCTAAGAAAAACGGCGGTCTGTTGAGTCAGAGAGTGATGACCTCAAACAGGTATTTAACACACTCCGTCCTTATCACACGTTATGAATGATGTTATTGTCTCAGTACTACCAGTCAAACAAATTATAACACACTGCACTGAATGGTCAGATCATGGTTGTAGGTTTAACTATAGGTGGCTTTATTCAAACAGTGAAGGTACACGTTACCAGTTACAGTTACTATCTTGTATTAATGTACTTATTATTTCTTATTTTAACAGCATCCTCAAGCTCTAAGAAAAGACGGCGGTCTGTTGAGTCAGACAGTGATGACCCTCAAACCCTCAAAGGTATTTAACACACTCCATGTTGTTCTTATCACAAGTTATGAAATGTTTTCTTCAGCCCACTCTCCAGCAGAGTAGGTGGTGGTAATGCTCCTTAAACTCTTGTTGCTGTCCGCTATTAAATAAAAGAAGTAGAATCACGCTGTGTGGTACCTGCTGGAGTCTGAAAAGACTCCACCCACACCTGCTTTGTTGGAGGCAGATGAGAAGCAGCACCTGATGCTAGCGTTAGCAGTCAGCCTCACCAAGCTACACTCGACCTTGAGCAAGCCGCTCAGATGCAAACTGCTAAGTCTGCTAACGACTGATTGACAAACTGCCTCACTAAATGGACTGCAGGTCAGAGGCAGTGTTAGAGGACAGCAGAGATTTGACAGAGAGCATCAGAGATAACTTTATTTAATGAGTCACAGAGACTGTTACTGTGCTGTCAAGCTGAGGTCAGAGGTTTGTCCTGAAGCTCATATTGAATATTAAACTTTAAATTTTTTATATAAACATATTTCATGTTAATTATTTTCCATTCATTTATTCAGCTACTAAATCTAGTTTGATTTGAAACATGTTTGAATATGTTTGGAGGCTTTTCACAGAAAAAGCGATTCATTTAGATTAATTAATCAGAGCCTATAATATATTAGATTTTTAATCGCTTGACAGCCCTAATAAAAATAGTACTCACCATTATTCATTATTTCAACAGGATCCTCAAAACATAAAACAAGACTGAAACCTGTTGAGACTGGCGGTGACTCTAAACGAGGTATTTCAAACACTGTGCATAACTATAACTATTAGGTTTACTTAGTTACATTAATCTTTAGAAAAATCTGGTTACTGACAAACTGCAGGCAACAGTGTGTGAGAGATAGCACCTCTCTTCACAGCAGGAGATAACCTGGTGACTTGTTGTAAATGTATTCATTGGTTAGTCTTGTTAGTCTGTTATGCAGACAGTGCAGACAGCACAACATTTAATAAATTGATCTGTAATCCTGGAGATTCCCAGTTTATTCTATAATATAAAATACATAAAAAGTTGGTATTGCACCATTCTGTACAAAAAACGACATAAGGTTACAAATTTTTATTATTTAATAGTTTATTATTTTTATATATTTTTCTAAGGCTTTGTCCGATATTTTAAAATATCAAATGAAATTTAATGTATATCACGCCAAGTTACAATGAAGTTACCTTCAGCCATTTTTCATATAGGGCAGGTTGACACCAAATTCTTTGGCATTACAAAAAAATCCCACCATGAGCTGCACTTGGTGACAATGTCAAGGAGAAACTTAACTGAATAACTGAACGGTTGATGAATTGCCAATTGAATCGTTAGTCTCCACTCCTGATTTTCTTTTACTTTTCTTTCATAGAAACATCAAAGAGAAGCTGGTCACCTGGTGAAATCCGGGCTGTGGAAAAACACTGAATGATTTCATCGAATCTGGTAAAGTGCCGGCAAATCAGAATGCAATGCCTGCATTAAGGCTTCACCAGAGGCGCTGAGAAACAGAAGCTGGACTGCTGTCAAATTTTATGTTAAAAACAGGATCACTGCCATTCAGCGTCAAAGTGCCAAAAGATTTTATTGAAAAGCAAAGAGCACTTGAATTTTATTTTTGAATTTTAACTTCAAAATGCCTGTCTTGTGTGAGAACATTTAAAGTTAAGTAGAGCTCTTTTCTCCACCTCTGTGAGGCTTATAGACATGATATGGGTGGGGGTGGGGGTTTTGGCTCCAGTGGGGACCAGCCGTTGGTCCCCACTGGAGCCAAAATTCAGGTTTAAAATTTATGTGAGAGTTTTTGATGCTTTAAGTCATTTTCATGCTCACGTGAAT
This sequence comes from Miichthys miiuy, assembly GCA_036365135.1. Classification (NCBI taxonomy): domain Eukaryota; kingdom Metazoa; phylum Chordata; class Actinopteri; family Sciaenidae; genus Miichthys; species Miichthys miiuy. The sequence continues at coordinate 9,036 of JAAROE010000768.1, read as the reverse complement.
TTTAAAAAAATTTAGCAGTCAAGTCTCTAGACCACTCAGAAAGGGTGGATCCCACAAGGACCCTTCCAGACAGTGGACCTCACAGGAAATACTAACAGGTATGTGTGTGTGTGTGTGACAGAATATACATCAAAGCATTCTGTAGAACCTTCCATACCTTTGTTACATCATCATTCTAGAACCTTGTCAGAACCTTACATTACAGGCTGCAGTGAGTGGACACACAGTCAGACACAGCTTCAGAAGTGAATTGTAGTTGGACTGGGCAGTTTAGAAAGAAATAGCATCTCAGACATTAAGACGGGATTATTTTCAAGGAGATGAGTATGTGCAAAAGGTTCAACAGCAGATGGACAAGATTCAACAGTAAGAAGGTAACTACTATATAGGTAGTGTTCGACACACACACACACATTATTCTCAGCAGTACACATATTTACTGCACACACACTCGCACAATAGACTCAGCAGTGAACGTATTTACTGGACACACACACACATCACACTCAGCAGTACACGATTTATTTTATACACAGACACAGTATACTGCAGCTAAAAGGAATCCCAGTACTGTTATTTTGATGCCCAAGCAGCTGTTCTTCCAATGGGACAGCTTCTCCCCAAGCATCCCACCACAGAGCCTGCACAACCAGATTAAGGACTAAGTTTAATGACTGCCATTATAATAAGGTAAGATTGCTGGCTTTATTGAAGGTCTTTACATGCACCTCTTAGATCGAAAGTTGATCCACAGTATGTGGAGTCTGCCGACCAAAAGTTCCGCTTACTGTTTTTTCGCAGCGCCTCCAACAGAAGAGATAAAAGAAAGCATTGTGGAGAATGCGGGCAACGATCCTGCTGTCTCTCCCATTCAGGGTGGTATGGCCATAACCCTGCTGGCAAATGAGAAATGCTGTATATATGCATGTCAGTCATCATCAGCATATTTAAGAAGGATATCTTTGTTAACTGCCGAGATGTGAAAAGCTTACGGCACCTGGTATTCCCAGGCGGTCACCCATCCAAGTACTAACCAGGCCTGACCCTGCTTAGCTTCCGAGATCAGACGCAGATCGGGCGTATTCAGGTGGTATGGTAAGCCTGCAGACAAATGAGAAATACTGTATATATGCATGTCAGTCATGACCAGCATGGCTATTTAAGAAGAATATCTTTGTTACCTGCCGAGATGTGAAAAGTTTACGGCACCTGGTATACCCAGGAGGTCACCCGCCCAAGTACTAACCAGGCCTGACCCTGCTTAGCTTCCGAGATCAGACGAGATCGGGCGCATTCAGGGTGGTATGGCCGTAAGCCTCTCTGCACATGAGAAATACCGTATATATGCATGTCAGTCATGACCAGCATGGCTATTTAAGAAGAATATCTTTGTTACCTGCCGAGATGTGAAAATGCTTACGGCACCTGGTATTCCCAGGTCACCCATTCAAGTACTAACGAGGCCTGAGCCTGCTTAGCTTCCAAGATGAGACGAGATCGGGCGTATTCTTTTTTTTTTTTTTTTTTTTATTTTTTTATTTTCAGATTCACAAATTTTCAAACAACCAAAATCACAGAGCGCTAGTTACATACATCTGTTTCAGGCAAGAACCTCCTACAAACACAACTTAAACCTCTTCCCTATTCCCCACAAATAAAAACAAGACCCCATCATTCAGTTCAAATAAAAACAGGACAAACCTGAAAACATCACTCCGCATGTCCCCGCTTCTCACCAGTTGAACAAGATTTCCCCTTCCGCCCCCATAGATCAACCTACTCCCACTCATAAAGAACTCTTTCGCCTCCTCCGTACTTATACATCAAGTTCACATCTCTTTTCATGATTGATTTAAACAGAGTTTTTATTTCCACTTTCCGACCCTCGTGTGCGTAGTTCCTCCTGTAGACGACCATGAGTCTGGCATGGCTCAAAACATAATTCATTAGACAAAATTAACTTCTTTTCTTTTTCAAAATGTGTAACAAAAACAGGCCCTCCACCTGCCTCCAAGTCCAACTCAACCGCCCAGTTTTTTCACCAGGGCTTTTAAAAACTCAAAAATCCACTAAATCCCCACAGTCCAAAAATAATGTAAAAAGCTCTCATGACCACTTTTGCAAACATCACACATCCCATTTACGTCATTGTTAATTTTATGTAACACCACATTAGTATAGATCCTGTTGTGTCTGATCAAGAAATCATTGTTCTCACACTCTATGGTATTATACTTTATCCCCATATTTGACCATATTCTCTTCTCCATCCACCCACAAACACTCTGCTCCACACTCTCTCAGCTGCCGGCTCCTTCCTCACATCCACTATCACCCATCTATATATTTGCTTCACACTCATTTCACCCATTTTAATTTTTTTCCTTCTCCATCACATACAGCTCAGGCATACTTGCCTCTCCCTTCACTACACATTCACTTTGAATTATCTTAGCCCATTCTAAGGGTATGCTTGTTTTAATTTTTCATATATTTTATTTACTTTCTCTCTATTCTCCATCCTCCAGCTCGCACACCTGATCATATATACAATTGCTTCTCAGAAACCCTGGGATCACCTCATAAATGATGTCCTTTATTTGTCTAATTCCCTTCCACAAATTTGGGTTCATATACTGTTTTGCCATTGTGTTTTATTTTTTCAAAAACAGGGGCATTTTTGCCAGCGGTTGTATGCCTTTGCATTCATATTGCAACTTGGGTAGGAATCTCTCCAGGCTTCAAGACCTCTCTATAAAATTCTGGTATGGTTACCGTCATTGACTGTTTCACACCCATGTACCACACATACTGTCCTATTCCTCCCACATCTTCAATATATTTCTCCATGAAATTCCTCCACCCATATTTACCTCTACCCACCATATATTTTTTCACCATTTTATCCTCAATGCTGTCTTTTTGTACCTATGTCCAATAAATCCAATCCACCCTCACACCTTTTGCCCACCAGTGTTCCTGTGCAATCTTAACACCCTTTCCCTCCCATATAAAATCACACACAATTTTGTTGAGTTCATTTGTAACCCACACTGGCATTTCTAAAACTGTCAACACATACACAGACTGATAGTAGCAGATTATTTACCACCGTGACCTTCCCTTTAACCCAAGCTTCCTTGCCTTCCACCTCCCACATATAGATTTTATTTTGTTAATTACTCCTGTCCAGGTTGCTTCGTTGCCTCTTTAGTTTCAATACCTAAATATATACCCAACACTTTAATGTACCTTTCCTCCCCTTAAACCTACTCCTCTCTCTCTACTTCACCTATATACATTATTTCAGATTTTTCTTTATTTATTCTCGCACCTGACGCCTTCCCATATACCTCCACCAATTCTAGCACCCTTTTCACACTGTTCCCATCCTCACTGTTATTGTTGTGTCGTCCGTATTGGTTTATTGTATGTGTGCTCCCGATGGGAGCTCTATGCCCTGACCCTTTATCTTTTTTTATTAGTAAGGCCAGGGCTCTACCGAAATGGCATAGAGTAATGCCGATAGAGGACATCCCTGCCTTATGGATCTCTCTAGGCTAAATCGGTCAGTCAGCACTCCATTTACTTTGACACAGCTCCTTGCACCCTTGTACACCCTCCTCACCCACCCCACCAGTCTCTCACCAAATCCAAATCTCTCCAGTAATCTAAACAAAATTCATGCTCCACCCTATCAAACGCCTTTGTTCCAATCTATTCCCAACACCAATCCCCACCCCGTCCTCTTCATGAATTCTATTATATCCCTAACTGTTGCAATCGTGTCGGCTATGTCCCTACCTGGTATACTATAACTCTGAGACGCTTTAATTATACCCCCTACCACCCGTTTTATTCTGTTTGCTAACACCTTGGCCAAAATTTTGTAATCCACATTCAGCAAACTTATAGGCCTATAATTCTGCAAATCCAATCTATTTCCTTCTTCTTAAAGACTAAAGTAATCACACCTTCCAACATCCTACCCTGTATTATCCCGGTTCTCTCAATCTCCCGAAAAACCTCTACCAGAATTGTTGCCATCTGCTCCTTATATACTTTATAAAATTCAATCCCTATCCCATCACTCCCTGGACTCTTCCCACTTTTCAACCCCTGTATTGCCTCCATCACCTCCTTCCTATTTTTATATCTCTGTCACACCACTCACTATCATCTACACTCAGCTTACTTTCTACGCTATCCAGTACCTCCACTATACTATCCTCCTCTAGTCCACCTCCCTTATATAACTCCCATAAAACTCTTGCACCCTCTCCAGTATGGCCACGTAGTCTTCTACTACCTCCCCTCCTTATTCCTGATTTCGTGTATATATGTCCTGCTTTGCCTACTTTTTCCAGCCCTAAAAAGTACGCTGTGCACCTTTCTCCTCCACTGCATACTTTGCCTTGCTCCGTAGAATTGCTCCTCTACATTCTCTCTGTCTCATATCTCTGTAGCTCCATCTTCGCCTCTATATAATTCTCCATGCTGTAGCCTTCTCCATTCTCTGCTTTACTCAGCTCTACTCCAGTCTTCCCATAACTCCTTCTCTTCCACTTCAATTTCATCTTTCTTTCCTACTATACCTAATGCTTATTGATTTGATTTCAGTCTTCACTTTCTCCCATATCGCCCCAACCTGAGTATCCACCCCATTGTCTTCAGTGCATTCTTTTATTTTCTCGGTCGCCATTCTAATAACTCTCCTAATCTGCTGTTTATATTCATCCTCTTCAATATACCCAGCATTCAGAATCCACAACCCTCCCCGATCTCCTCTCCCTACCTGATCCTGAATCTCACTGCATCATGGTCACTCAGTGAATTTATTTCATATCTTATTCTATCAATATACCTGATGTTCTCTCCTGTGTTAGAACTAAATCTATCCTACTTTGTTTCAGAACCCTCCCTCATCTGTCTCCTGGAGAATTCCCTCCTCTCTGGATTCTCATATCTCCACACATCTACTAAACCCTTCACTCTCATCATGTCCATCAGCATCTCCCTCGACTTTTCCCATCTGAAAACTACACCTTTCCCTATATCTAACCTGCTACACTTAGTATTAAAATCCCCTATTATGCATCTCCCAATCACTAGCCCTTCAAGCTCATTTATTATGCTTCTTTTGTCTATTTCTATATTTGGAACATATATATTAATCAATCTGAACAACACATTTCGATACTTGAACTCTATTACCATTATCCTCCCCGTCCTATCTTTATATATCTTTTATCTCTACCCTATGTTTCTTTATCATTATAGCCACGCCTCTAGCGTTCTTAGCCCCGTTATTATAGTAAACCCCCACCCCCACCCCACTTCTCCTCTCTGCACATGAGAAATACTGTATATATGCATGTCAGTCATCACCAGCATGGCTATTTAAGAAGAATATCTTTGTTACCTGCCGAGATGTGTAAGAGCTTACGGCACCTGGTATTCACAGGCGGTCACCCGTCCAAGTACTAACCAGGCCTGACGCTGCTTAGCTTCCGAGATCAGACGAGATCGGGCGTATTTTTTATTTTTTTATTTTTTATCTTTTATTATCAAAAATACAAATACAATTTGAACATCTACTCTTATTTACAAATTTGCAAAAACAAAAACTAATTACATATAGCCCCAAGGCACGCCCTGCACCTTTTCACTATTGCCCTGAGTAGACCTCGCCACTCAGACGGCAAGCTCTCATGAAACCTATAAGCCAGTTCAGCTACTTGCTTCCTTGTAAATAATATATTCTTTTTTTTAATTTCAATGCATACTTTAGCAATATCAAAATCCCCCGTGCTTCCAACCACCTGTCCCACCTTAGTGAGACCAGCAGCCGCCAGACACCTGCTCACCATGCACCTTCCTTTCCATGAAAAAGACGGGTTTGAGAGGAAAGGTAACTGCATCACATGTTCTTTCCTGCTGCACTCTGGCCTGAGGTGGGACAGAATTTTGCCCCATGCCTCTAGTACCTCCTGGTAGAACCCTGGCAGACCACCATAGTCCTTTCTGGGAGAGGAGACACAGAGGTTGTACACGCCTCTCACCATACTCAGACAGGTGGCCCGCCAGTGAGTCCTGCCAGGGGGACTGCCGGGTCGAATCCAAAAATCTACTAATTAATTTTAGCCTCAGTGTATCTCTTTTGGCACTTATGTCAATCAAACCTAGGCCCCCTCCCTTTCTTAGTGATTAATACTCTGAGAGCAATCGAATTTCCTTATTCCTCCATAGAAACGAGAAAATAGCGCTATTTAGCGAATTTAGTGCCCAAATCGGCAACTCACAGTTTCCCAAAACATGGTTAATTTTGGACAGTATTAGAGCATTAGAAACAACTACCTTTCCTCAAACTCAGCCCCTCGTTCTCCACAAATTAATTTTATTTTTCACCTTTTGTATTACTTCCTCCCATGTCCTATCTCTTGCTCTTTCTCTATCCTTTCCAATGTATATACCTAGAACTTGTCTTTCAGTTTCTACCTCCCTAAATCCCCACTTGTTTGTAACCCTGCTCTGCTTCCCACAGAACATGATTTCAGATTTGTTTTTATTAACTTTTGCCCTGCTGCCTCTTCATATACTTTGAGGCACTCTAAGGCACAGTCGACACTGTTGCTATCAGCTACCACGATGTTTAGGTCATCTGCATACTGTACCATTTTAATTTCTCTTCCAGTCGATGTGTGGACACCTCTGACCCCCACATCTTTTTAATTTGGATGGCCAGAGGCTCAACAACAATGCTGTACAATAAAGATGACATTGGACACCCTTGCCTTACTGATCTCTCTAATGGAAACTCTCCTGTAAGTGACCCATTGCATTTCACCCTGCTCGTACTTTATACAGTAACTTGATCCACCCAATGATATTCAAATCAAATCAAATCAAATTTTATTTGTATAGCCCAAAGTCACAAAGTACATTTGCCTCGGAGGGCTTTACAATCTGTACAGGAGTGACACCCTCTGTCCTTAGACCCTCGGTTCGAGTGAGGAAAACTTGCCCACAAAAACCCTTTTAACAGGAAAAAGGTGGAAGAAACCTCAGAAGAGCCACAGAGGAGGATCCTCTCCCAGGACGGACAGACGTGCAATAGATGTCACGTGTACAGAACAAGTCAACACAAACATATTGTACAATTACAATGAATGATAAAATGACAATGAATTACAATGAATGATAAAATGACCACAGTAGCAGATATGGTAGCAATAATGACAGTAATAATATATGTAGTTGCCAGCAGGATCACAGCAGCAGCCACGATCCACGAGAACCTGCTGGACGACAGAGCACAAAAACTCCGGGGAAGTTCGGTTAGTAGCATGCATTAATGAGACATGTATGTCCACTGATGGTGAGAGAGAAAGAGGGAGGAGAGGGGGAGGGAGAGGAGAGAGAGAGAGAGAGAGGGGGGGAGAGTCCCCGCAGTCTATTCCTATGGCAGCATAACTAAGGGATGAGCTGAGCCAGCCCTAACTATAAGCTTTATCAAAAAGGAAAGTCTTAAGTCTACTCTTAAAAGTGTTGACCGTGTCTGCCTCCCTAACCTGGAATGGTAGTTTGTTCCACAGAAGAGGAGCCTGATAGCTGAAAGCTCTGGCTCCCAATCTACTTTTGGAAACTATAGGAACCACAAGGAACCCAGCATCCTGAGAGCGCAGTGTTCTAGAGGGGTAGTAAGGTACTATGAGCTCTTTTAGATATGATGGTGCCTGACCATGAAGAGCTTTGTAAGTAAGGAGAAGAATTTTAAATTCTATTCTAGATTTGATAGGTAGCCAATGCAAGGAAGCCAAAATGGGAGAGATGTGATCTCTGATCTTGGTTCCTGTCAGAACATGCAGCAGCATTCTGAATTAACTGCAAAGTCCTAAGAGACTTATTGGAGCAACCTGATAGCAAAGAATTACAATAGTCCAGCCTAGAGGTAACAAATGTGCGACTAGTTTTTCTGCATCCACTTGAGATACAATGCGTCTGATTTTGGCGATGTTAACGTAAGTGGAAGAATGCAGTCCTCGAAATTTGTTTTATGTGGACATTAAAGGACAAATCCTGATCAAAAACAACTCCAAGATTCTTTACGGTGGAGCTGGAGGCCAGGGTGATCCCATCTAGAGTAACTAAGTCTCTAGAAAGAGAGTTTCTGAGGTGTTTGGGTCCAATTACAAGAACTTCAGTTTTGTCTGAATTTAACATTAGAAAATTGTAGGTCATCCAACTTTTATATCTTTAAGGCATGCTTGGAGTTTAGTTAATTGATTTGTTTCATCAGGCTTGATCGATAAATATAATTGGGTGTCACAGTAGCATAGCAATGAAAATTGATAGAGTGATTCCCATAATGTTCCCTAAAGGAAGCATATATAAACTAAATAGGAGTGGTCCTAGTACAGAACCTGGGACTCCATGACAAACTTTGGTATGCATGGAGAATTCATCATTGACTTGAACAAACTGAGATCGATCTAAGAAATACGACTTAAACCAGCTTAGGGCGGTTCCTTTGATGCCAATTTGATGTTCCAGTCTCTGTAAGAGAATTTGATGGTCGATGGTGTCAAATGTGCACTAAGATCTAACAGTACAAGTACAGAGATGAGTCCTTTGTCTGATGCCATTAGGAGGTCATTTGTCACTTTGACTAATGCGGTCTCTGTGCTATGATGCACTCTAAATCCTGACTGAAAATCTTCAAATAGACTATTGTTATGGAGAAAGTCACACAGCTGATTAGCTACAGCTTTCTCAAGTATCTTGAGAGAAAGGGAAGGTTTGATATCGTCTGTAGTTGGCTAAGACCTCTGGGTCTAGAGAGGGCTTTTAAGAAGAGGTTTAATTACAGCTACCTTAAAGGACTGTGGTACATAACCTGATAATAAAGACAGATTAATCATATCCATAAAGAAGGACTAACTAGAGGTAAAACATCCTTGAGCAGCCTGGTTGGGATGGGGTCTAGGAGACAGGTTGACGGCTTAGATGTAGAAATTATTGAAGTATTTGGATGAA
>JAAROE010000767.1:0-47500 GCA_036365135.1 Miichthys miiuy | reverse complement strand
GCCCTAATCCTAACCCTGGGTCCCCTTTCCCCATCCCTTTTCCCCATAATACTCACCTGAACCCTAAAAAGAAGAAAAGTTAAATTAATACTTACCTGGAACCTAAAGATAGAAGAAAAAACCTGCAAGAAAAAGCCTAAAGAAAGAAGAAAAGTCAAATAAATACTTACCTGGAACCTAAAGGAAGAAGAAAAACCTGCAAGAAAAAACCTAAAGAAAGAAGAAAAGTCAAATAAATACTTACCTGGAACCTAAAGGAAGAAGAAACCTAAAGAAGGAAAGAAACATGCTCTGACCTGCCTGATGAAGAGCAAGTAGTTCTCAAACGTTGCAACAAGGCAGAGCACAAGATTCTGACGTGAGTCAATTTTTGAACCAACACAGGGTATTTCACCCTGTGTTTTATGTGAGCCTCAGTGAAGGAGAGGGAATGTGTGGAGTTTGGAGGTGTTTTGCTTTTACTTTGGTTACGGAGACGGAATGTGTGGAGTGGGGAGGAGTTTTATTTTCTTTGGTGGCTCTGGCAGTGCAGCGGAGGACTGCGCACAGTGTGGGAATGTGGAGTGGGAGTGCTTGGGACTTTGTGGACGTGGGAGTGGAGGATGTCCGATGCCTCGGACACACACGCCAATGGACCGTGCACCACCTGGCCTAGCCAGCGTTTTTCCCTAACCTAACCAGCCAGTGCCTTGGTTACAAGATGTGTGTCTGTGGAGAGTCCATACGGTGGCGACATCTGGCCCAACCCTTTCCCGGATCCTGAGCATGGATAACCTAGCCCAAACCCCAATTTTGCCAGTACCATGTGGGTGTCTGCTAGAGAGCTCCAGCGGATGAGACCACCATCCCTAGCCCCATCCCTAACCTAACCTCAGCATGGTGAGACAACCATCCCTAGCCCTAGCCCTAATCCTAACCCTGGGTCCCCTTTCCCCATCCCTTTTCCCCATAATACTCACCTGAACCTAAAAAAGAAGAAAAGTTAAATTAATACTTACCTGGAACCTAAAGATAGAAGAAAAACCTGCAAGAAAAAGCCTAAAGAAAGAAGAAAAGTCAAATAAATACTTACCTGGAACCTAAAGGAAGAAGAAAAAACCTGCAAGAAAAACCTAAAGAAAGAAGAAAAGTCAAATAAATACTTACCTGGAACCTAAAGGAAGAAGAAACCTAAAGAAGGAAAGAAACATGCTCTGACCTGCCTGATGAAGAGCAAGTAGTTCTCAAACGTTGCAACAAGGCAGAGCACAAGATTCTGGCGTGAGTCAATTTTTGAACCAACACAGGGTATTTCACCCTGTGTTTTATGTGAGCCTCAGTGAAGGAGAGAGGAATGTGTGGAGTTTGGAGGTGTTTTGCTTTTACTTTGGTTACGGAGACGGAATGTGTGGAGTGGGGAGGAGTTTTATTTTCTTTGGTGGCTCTGGCAGTGCAGCGGAGGACTGCGCACAGTGTGGGAATGTGGAGTGGGAGTGCTTGGGACTTTGTGGGCGTGGGAGTGGAGGATGTCCGATGCCTCGACACACACGCCAATGGACCGTGCACCACCTGGCCTAGCCAGCGTTTTTCCCTAACCTAACCAGCCAGTGCCTTGGTTACAAGATGTGTGTCTGTGGAGAGTCCATACACGGTGGCGACATCTGGCCCAACCCTTTCCCGGATCCTGAGCATGGATAACCCTAGCCCAAACCCCAATTTTGCCAGTACCATGTGGGTGTCTGCTAGAGAGCTCCAGCGGAGGATGAGACCACCATCCCTAGCCCCATCCCTAACCTAACCTCAGCATGGTGAGACAACCATCCCTAGCCCTAGCCCTAATCCTAACCCTGGGTCCCCTTCCCCATCCCTTTTCCCATAATACTCACCTGAACCTAAAAAAGAAGAAAAGTTAAATTAATACTTACCTGGAACCTAAAGATAGAAGAAAAAACCTGCAAGAAAAAGCCTAAAGAAAGAAGAAAAGTCAAATAAATACTTACCTGGAACCTAAAGGAAGAAGAAAAAACCTGCAAGAAAAACCTAAAGAAAGAAGAAAAGTCAAATAAATACTTACCTGGAACCTAAAGGAAGAAGAAACCTAAAGAAGGAAAGAAACATGCTCTGACCTGCCTGATGAAGAGCAAGTAGTTCTCAAACGTTGCAACAAGGCAGAGCACAAGATTCTGGCGTGAGTCAATTTTGAACCAACACAGGGTATTTCACCCTGTGTTTTATGTGAGCCTCAGTGAAGGAGAGGAATGTGTGGAGTTTGGAGGTGTTTTTGCTTTTACTTTGGTTACGGAGACGGAATGTGTGGAGTGGGGAGGAGTTTTTATTTTCTTTGGTGGCTCTGGCAGTGCAGCGGAGGACTGCGCACAGTGTGGGAATGTGGAGTGGGAGTGCTTGGGACTTTGTGGGCGTGGGAGTGGAGGATGTCCGATGCCTCGGACACACACGCCAATGGACCGTGCACCACCTGGCCTAGCCAGCGTTTTTTCCCCTAACCTAACCAGCCAGTGCCTTGGTTACAAGATGTGTGTCTGTGGAGAGTCCATACACGGTGGCGACATCTGGCCCAACCCTTTCCCGGATCCTGAGCATGGATAACCCTAGCCCAAACCCCAATTTTGCCAGTACCATGTGGGTGTCTGCTAGAGAGCTCCAGCGGAGGATGAGACCACCATCCCTAGCCCCATCCCTAACCTAACCTCAGCATGGTGAGACAACCATCCCTAGCCCTAGCCCTAATCCTAACCCTGGGTCCCCTTTCCCATCCCTTTTCCCCATAATACTCACCTGAACCTAAAAAAGAAGAAAAGTTAAATTAATACTTACCTGGAACCTAAAGATAGAAGAAAAAACCTGCAAGAAAAAGCCTAAAGAAAGAAGAAAAGTCAAATAAATACTTACCTGGAACCTAAAGGAAGAAGAAAAAACCTGCAAGAAAAAACCTAAAGAAAGAAGAAAAGTCAAATAAATACTTACCTGGAACCTAAAGGAAGAAGAAACCTAAAGAAGGAAAGAAACATGCTCTGACCTGCCTGATGAAGAGCAAGTAGTTCTCAAACGTTGCAACAAGGCAGAGCACAAGATTCTGGCGTGAGTCAATTTTTGAACCAACACAGGGTATTTCACCCTGTGTTTTATGTGAGCCTCAGTGAAGGAGAGGGAATGTGTGGAGTTTGGAGGTGTTTTGCTTTTACTTTGGTTCGGAGACGGAATGTGTGGAGTGGGGAGGAGTTTTTATTTTCTTTGGTGGCTCTGGCAGTGCAGCGGAGGACTGCGCACAGTGTGGGAATGTGGAGTGGGGAGTGCTTGGGACTTTGTGGACGTGGGAGTGGAGGATGTCCGATGCCTCGGACACACGCCAATGGACCGTGCACCACCTGGCCTAGCCAGCGTTTTTCCCTAACCTAACCAGCCAGTGCCTTGGTTACAAGATGTGTGTCTGTGGAGAGTCCATACACGGTGGCGACATCTGGCCCAACCCTTTCCCGGATCCTGAGCATGGATAACCTAGCCCAAACCCCAATTTTGCCAGTACCATGTGGGTGTCTGCTAGAGAGCTCCAGCGGAGGATGAGACCACCATCCCTAGCCCCATCCCTAACCCTAACCTCAGCATGGTGAGACAACCATCCCTAGCCCTAGCCCTAATCCTAACCCTGGGTCCCCTTTCCCCCATCCCTTTTCCCCATAATACTCACCTGAACCTAAAAAAGAAGAAAAGTTAAATTAATACTTACCTGGAACCTAAAGATAGAAGAAAAAACCTGCAAGAAAAAGCCTAAAGAAAGAAGAAAAGTCAAATAAATACTTACCTGGAACCTAAAGGAAGAAGAAAAACCTGCAAGAAAAAACCTAAAGAAAGAAGAAAAGTCAAATAAATACTTACCTGGAACCTAAAGGAAGAAGAAACCTAAAGAAGGAAAGAAACATGCTCTGACCTGCCTGATGAAGAGCAAGTAGTTCTCAAACGTTGCAACAAGGCAGAGCACAAGATTCTGACGTGAGTCAATTTTGAACCAACACAGGGTATTTCACCCTGTGTTTTATGTGAGCCTCAGTGAAGGAGAGGGAATGTGTGGAGTTTGGAGGTGTTTTGCTTTTACTTTGGTTACGGAGACGGAATGTGTGGAGTGGGGAGGAGTTTTTATTTTCTTTGGTGGCTCTGGCAGTGCAGCGGAGGACTGCGCACAGTGTGGGAATGTGGAGTGGGAGTGCTTGGGACTTTGTGGACGTGGGAGTGGAGGATGTCCGATGCCTCGGACACACACGCCAATGGACCGTGCACCACCTGGCCTAGCCAGCGTTTTTCCCCTAACCTAACCAGCCAGTGCCTTGGTTACAAGATGTGTGTCTGTGGAGAGTCCATACACGGTGGCGACATCTGGCCCAACCCTTTCCCGGATCCTGAGCATGGATAACCCTAGCCCAAACCCCAATTTTGCCAGTACCATGTGGGTGTCTGCTAGAGAGCTCCAGCGGAGGATGAGACCACCATCCCTAGCCCCATCCCTAACCTAACCTCAGCATGGTGAGACAACCATCCCTAGCCCTAGCCCTAATCCTAACCCTGGGTCCCTTTCCCCATCCCTTTTCCCCATAATACTCACCTGAACCTAAAAAGAAGAAAAGTTAAATTAATACTTACCTGGAACCTAAAGATAGAAGAAAAAACCTGCAAGAAAAAGCCTAAAGAAAGAAGAAAAGTCAAATAAATACTTACCTGGAACCTAAAGGAAGAAGAAAAAACCTGCAAGAAAAAACCTAAAGAAAGAAGAAAAGTCAAATAAATACTTACCTGGAACCTAAAGGAAGAAGAAACCTAAAGAAGGAAAGAAACATGCTCTGACCTGCCTGATGAAGAGCAAGTAGTTCTCGAAACGTTGCAACAAGGCAGAGCACAAGATTCTGGCGTGAGTCAATTTTGAACCAACACAGGGTATTTCACCCTGTGTTTTATGTGAGCCTCAGTGAAGGAGAGGGAATGTGTGGAGTTTGGAGGTGTTTTTGCTTTTACTTTGGTTACGGAGACGGAATGTGTGGAGTGGGGAGGAGTTTTTATTTTCTTTGGTGGCTCTGGCAGTGCAGCGGAGGACTGCGCACAGTGTGGGAATGTGGAGTGGGAGTGCTTGGGACTTTGTGGACGTGGGAGTGGAGGATGTCCGATGCCTCGGACACACACGCCAATGGACCGTGCACCACCTGGCCTAGCCAGCGTTTTTTCCCCTAACCTAACCAGCCAGTGCCTTGGTTACAAGATGTGTGTCTGTGGAGAGTCCATACACGGTGGCGACATCTGGCCCAACCCTTTCCCGGATCCTGAGCATGGATAACCTAGCCCAAACCCCAATTTTGCCAGTACCATGTGGGTGTCTGCTAGAGAGCTCCAGCGGAGGATGAGACCACCATCCTAGCCCCATCCCTAACCTAACCTCAGCATGGTGAGACAACCATCCCTAGCCCTAGCCCTAATCCTAACCCTGGGTCCCCTTTCCCCATCCCTTTTCCCCATAATACTCACCTGAACCTAAAAAGAAGAAAAGTTAAATTAATACTTACCTGGAACCTAAAGATAGAAGAAAAACCTGCAAGAAAAAGCCTAAAGAAAGAAGAAAAGTCAAATAAATACTTACCTGGAACCTAAAGGAAGAAGAAAAAACCTGCAAGAAAAACCTAAAGAAAGAAGAAAAGTCAAATAAATACTTACCTGGAACCTAAAGGAAGAAGAAACCTAAAGAAGGAAAGAAACATGCTCTGACCTGCCTGATGAAGAGCAAGTAGTTCTCAAACGTTGCAACAAGGCAGAGCACAAGATTCTGACGTGAGTCAATTTTTTGAACCAACACAGGGTATTTCACCCTGTGTTTTATGTGAGCCTCAGTGAAGGAGAGGGAATGTGTGGAGTTTGGAGGTGTTTTTGCTTTTACTTTGGTTACGGAGACGGAATGTGTGGAGTGGGGAGAGTTTTTATTTTCTTTGGTGGCTCTGGCAGTGCAGCGGAGGACTGCGCACAGTGTGGGAATGTGGAGTGGGAGTGCTTGGGACTTTGTGGACGTGGGAGTGGAGGATGTCCGATGCCTCGGACACACACGCCAATGGACCGTGCACCACCTGGCCTAGCCAGCGTTTTTTCCCCTAACCTAACCAGCCAGTGCCTTGGTTACAAGATGTGTGTCTGTGGAGAGTCCATACACGGTGGCGACATCTGGCCCAACCCTTTCCCGGATCCTGAGCATGGATAACCTAGCCCAAACCCCAATTTTGCCAGTACCATGTGGGTGTCTGCTAGAGAGCTCCAGCGAGGATGAGACCACCATCCTAGCCCCATCCCTAACCCTAACCTCAGCATGGTGAGACAACCATCCCTAGCCCTAGCCCCTAATCCTAACCCTGGGTCCCTTTCCCCATCCCTTTTCCCCATAATACTCACCTGAACCCTAAAAAGAAGAAAAGTTAAATTAATACTTACCTGGAACCTAAAGATAGAAGAAAAAACCTGCAAGAAAAAGCCTAAAGAAAGAAGAAAAGTCAAATAAATACTTACCTGGAACCTAAAGGAAGAAGAAAAAACCTGCAAAAAAACCTAAAGAAAGAAGAAAAGTCAAATAAATACTTACCTGGAACCTAAAGGAAGAAGAAACCTAAAGAAGGAAAGAAACATGCTCTGACCTGCCTGATGAAGAGCAAGTAGTTCTCAAACGTTGCAACAAGGCAGAGCACAAGATTCTGACGTGAGTCAATTTTGAACCAACACAGGGTATTTCACCCTGTGTTTTATGTGAGCCTCAGTGAAGGAGAGGAATGTGTGGAGTTTGGAGGTGTTTTTGCTTTTACTTTGGTTACGGAGACGGAATGTGTGGAGTGGGGAGGAGTTTTTATTTTCTTTGGTGGCTCTGGCAGTGCAGCGGAGGACTGCGCACAGTGTGGGAATGTGGAGTGGGAGTGCTTGGGACTTTGTGGGCGTGGGAGTGGAGGATGTCCGATGCCTCGACACACACGCCAATGGACCGTGCACCACCTGGCCTAGCCAGCGTTTTTCCCCTAACCTAACCAGCCAGTGCCTTGGTTACAAGATGTGTGTCTGTGGAGAGTCCATACACGGTGGCGACATCTGGCCCAACCCTTTCCCGGATCCTGAGCATGGATAACCTAGCCCAAACCCCAATTTTGCCAGTACCATGTGGGTGTCTGCTAGAGAGCTCCAGCGGAGGATGAGACCACCATCCCTAGCCCCATCCCTAACCCTAACCTCAGCATGGTGAGACAACCATCCCTAGCCCTAGCCCTAATCCTAACCCTGGGTCCCCTTTCCCCATCCCTTTTCCCCATAATACTCACCTGAACCTAAAAAGAAGAAAAGTTAAATTAATACTTACCTGGAACCTAAAGATAGAAGAAAACCTGCAAGAAAAAGCCTAAAGAAAGAAGAAAAGTCAAATAAATACTTACCTGGAACCTAAAGGAAGAAGAAAAAACCTGCAAGAAAAAACCTAAAGAAAGAAGAAAAGTCAAATAAATACTTACCTGGAACCTAAAGGAAGAAGAAACCTAAAGAAGGAAAGAAACATGCTCTGACCTGCCTGATGAAGAGCAAGTAGTTCTCGAAACGTTGCAACAAGGCAGAGCACAAGATTCTGACGTGAGTCAATTTTGAACCAACACAGGGTATTTCACCCTGTGTTTTATGTGAACCTCAGTGAAGGAGAGGAATGTGTGGAGTTTGGAGGTGTTTTTGCTTTTACTTTGGTTACGGAGACGGAATGTGTGGAGTGGGGAGGAGTTTTATTTTCTTTGGTGGCTCTGGCAGTGCAGCGGAGGACTGCGCACAGTGTGGGAATGTGGAGTGGGGAGTGCTTGGGACTTTGTGGACGTGGGAGTGGAGGATGTCCGATGCCTCGGACACACACGCCAATGGACCGTGCACCACCTGGCCTAGCCAGCGTTTTTCCCTAACCTAACCAGCCAGTGCCTTGGTTACAAGATGTGTGTCTGTGGAGAGTCCATACACGGTGGCGACATCTGGCCCAACCCTTTCCCGGATCCTGAGCATGGATAACCTAGCCCAAACCCCAATTTTGCCAGTACCATGTGGGTGTCTGCTAGAGAGCTCCAGCGGAGGATGAGACCACCATCCCTAGCCCCATCCCTAACCTAACCTCAGCATGGTGAGACAACCATCCCTAGCCCTAGCCCTAATCCTAACCCTGGGTCCCCTTTCCCCATCCCTTTTCCCCATAATACTCACCTGAACCCTAAAAAGAAGAAAAGTTAAATTAATACTTACCTGGAACCTAAAGATAGAAGAAAAAACCTGCAAGAAAAAGCCTAAAGAAAGAAGAAAAGTCAAATAAATACTTACCTGGAACCTAAAGGAAGAAGAAAACCTGCAAGAAAAAACCTAAAGAAAGAAGAAAAGTCAAATAAATACTTACCTGGAACCTAAAGGAAGAAGAAACCTAAAGAAGGAAAGAAACATGCTCTGACCTGCCTGATGAAGAGCAAGTAGTTCTCAAACGTTGCAACAAGGCAGAGCACAAGATTCTGACGTGAGTCAATTTTTGAACCAACACAGGGTATTTCACCCTGTGTTTTATGTGAGCCTCAGTGAAGGAGGGAATGTGTGGAGTTTGGAGGTGTTTTGCTTTTACTTTGGTTACGGAGACGGAATGTGTGGAGTGGAGGAGTTTTTATTTTCTTTGGTGGCTCTGGCAGTGCAGCGGAGGACTGCGCACAGTGTGGGAATGTGGAGTGGGGAGTGCTTGGGACTTTGTGGACGTGGAGTGGAGGATGTCCGATGCCTCGGACACACGCCAATGGACCGTGCACCACCTGGCCTAGCCAGCGTTTTTTCCCCTAACCTAACCAGCCAGTGCCTTGGTTACAAGATGTGTGTCTGTGGAGAGTCCATACACGGTGGCGACATCTGGCCCAACCCTTTCCCGGATCCTGAGCATGGATAACCTAGCCCAAACCCCAATTTTGCCAGTACCATGTGGGTGTCTGCTAGAGAGCTCCAGCGGAGGATGAGACCACCATCCCTAGCCCCATCCCCTAACCCTAACCTCAGCATGGTGAGACAACCATCCCTAGCCCTAGCCCTAATCCTAACCCTGGGTCCCTTTCCCCATCCCTTTTCCCCATAATACTCACCTGAACCTAAAAAGAAGAAAAGTTAAATTAATACTTACCTGGAACCTAAAGATAGAAGAAAAAACCTGCAAGAAAAAGCCTAAAGAAAGAAGAAAAGTCAAATAAATACTTACCTGGAACCTAAAGGAAGAAGAAAAAACCTGCAAGAAAAACCTAAAGAAAGAAGAAAAGTCAAATAAATACTTACCTGGAACCTAAAGGAAGAAGAAACCTAAAGAAGGAAAGAAACATGCTCTGACCTGCCTGATGAAGAGCAAGTAGTTCTCAAACGTTGCAACAAGGCAGAGCACAAGATTCTGGCGTGAGTCAATTTTGAACCAACACAGGGTATTTCACCCTGTGTTTTATATGAGTCCCCTTTCCTCAGTGAAGGAGAGGGAATGTGTGGAGTTTGGAGGTGTTTTTGCTTTTACTTTGGTTACGGAGACGGAATGTGTGGAGTGGGGAGGAGTTTTTATTTTCTTTGGTGGCTCTGGCAGTGCAGCGGAGGACTGTGCACAGTGTGGGAATGTGGAGTGGGGAGTGCTTGGGACTTTGTGGACGTGGGAGTGGAGGATGTCCGATGCCTCGGACACACACGCCAATGGACCGTGCACCACCTGGCCTAGCCAGCGTTTTTTCCCCTAACCTAACCAGCCAGTGCCTTGGTTACAAGATGTGTGTCTGTGGAGAGTCCATACACGGTGACGACATCTGGCCCAACCCTTTCCCGGATCCTGAGCATGGATAACCCTAGCCCAAACCCCCAATTTTGCCAGTACCATGTGGGTGTCTGCTAGAGAGCTCCAGCGGAGGATGAGACCACCATCCCTAGCCCCATCCCTAACCTAACCTCAGCATGGTGAGACAACCATCCCTAGCCCTAGCCCTAATCCTAACCCTGGGTCCCTTTCCCCATCCCTTTTCCCCATAATACTCACCTGAACCCTAAAAAAGAAGAAAAGTTAAATTAATACTTACCTGGAACCTAAAGATAGAAGAAAAACCTGCAAGAAAAAGCCTAAAGAAAGAAGAAAAGTCAAATAAATACTTACCTGGAACCTAAAGGAAGAAGAAAAAACCTGCAAGAAAAAACCTAAAGAAAGAAGAAAAGTCAAATAAATACTTACCTGGAACCTAAAGGAAGAAGAAACCTAAAGAAGGAAAGAAACATGCTCTGACCTGCCTGATGAAGAGCAAGTAGTTCTCGAAACGTTGCAACAAGGCAGAGCACAAGATTCTGGCGTGAGTCAATTTTGAACCAACACAGGGTATTTCACCCTGTGTTTTATGTGAGCCTCAGTGAAGGAGAGGAATGTGTGGAGTTTGGAGGTGTTTTGCTTTTACTTTGGTTACGGAGACGGAATGTGTGGAGGAGGAGTTTTTATTTTCTTTGGTGGCTCTGGCAGTGCAGCGGAGGACTGCGCACAGTGTGGGAATGTGGAGTGGGGAGTGCTTGGGACTTTGTGGACGTGGGAGTGGAGGATGTCCGATGCCTCGGACACACGCCAATGGACCGTGCACCACCTGGCCTAGCCAGCGTTTTTCCCCTAACCTAACCTAACCCTAACCCTAACCTAACCCTAACCCCTAACCTTAACCATCTACTGACCTGTTGCCCTAACCCTAACCTTAACCATTTACTCACCTGTTGCCCTAACCCTAATTTAATCTTAACTACTTATTTGTCCTAACCCTAACCACTTACCTGTTTTTCAAACCCTAATCATCCTAAAACTAACCGGAATTATACTTACCTTTTCCTTTTCCTAACTGAGACCTTATACCTACCTTTCTTAACCCTAGTAATATACTTACCATTCTCTAGCCTGTTAATTATATACTTACCTTTGTAAATCCCATTTATATTCATACTTACCTAAACCTAGCCCTACCGTGTCCGTAACCCCTATACTTTTATATTCTTACTCTAAGCTCTATTTCTAATTTCATACTAACCCTTTATACTTACCTTTCATGTTAAAAACAAGTTTAAAAATAATTTTATACGTTAAAAATGATTGTATTATTTCTGATGTATTAAAAAATAATTTCATTAATAATTTGATACATTTAATCTAAATTGGTTTAAAATACATTCATAAATAGATAAGTCTGTACATTTAAAAATATAATTTCATCAGGATTGTATTTGTAACATATGTAAAAATATAATTTTGTTAGTAATTTCATGTTTTTAAGCCAATTTCATGTTAACATTGTGTTACATACAATTAAAATGTGTGTACCGGAGTTTACCGGACACGAAAGGGGCGGGGCCCAGTGCAGATATATAAGGGGAGGATGTGAGCAGGAGCTCACTTCAGCTCAGACTCTTGAGAGGACAACACCTCCCAGAGAGAGCAGCTATCCTATTTTTTCAGTTGTTAGCTTGGTGTGTAGGCCTGAGGAAGACCTCTTTTGGTCGAAACGTTGCCGTTTACACACCACATTTTATTTGTATAGTTTTTATTTGTTTTTTGAATTTTATTTTATTTTGTTGTAATAATAAATATTTTTTGCAATTCAGGAAGCCTAAGTTTGTTTTTTATTGGATATTTTTATTGGATTTTCTCCTTTCCCCAGTTTGGGAAAGCGTTTTTTGTTCCTCTTTTTCTTGAGCGGAGACGATGGAGGACTGGACCACTGTCCAGTATGGACGGCGTCGTCGCCAGAAGGCTCAGCCAGCCTTCGGGACTGGGGATACGGGGCCTATCGGGTGGAGGGCCAGTGCACCCTCCTCCCGTGCCGGAGGAGTACTCCTCAACCTCAACCCAACCCCAACCCTAACCCTAACCCTAACCCCTAACCCTAACCCTAACCCCTAACCCTAACCTAACCTTTTATACTTACCTTTCATGTTAAAAACAAGTTTATAAATAATTTTATAGGTTAAAAATGATTGTATTATTTCTGATGTATTAAAAAATAATTTCATTAATAATTTGATACATTTAATCTGAATTGGTTTAAAATACATTCATAAATAAATAAGTCTGTACATTTAAAAATATAATTTCATCAGGATTGTATTTATAACATGTGTAAAAATATAATTTTGTTAGTAATTTCATGTTTTTAAGCCAATTTCATGTTAATGTTCTGTTATATACAATTAAAATGTGTGTACCGGAGTTTACCGGACACGGAAGGGGCGGGCCCAGTGAGGATATATAAGGGGAGGAGGTGAGCAGCAGCTCACTTCAGCTCAGACTCTTGAGGCGATAACACCTCCCAGAGAGAGCAGCTAATTTATTTCTTTGCTTGTAAGCTTGGTGTGTAGGCCTGAGGAAGACCTCTTTCGGTCGAAACGTTGCCGTTTACACACCACATTTTATTTGTATAGTTTTTATTTGTTTTTTGAATTTTATTTTATTTTGTTGTAATAATAAATATTTTTGCAATTCAGGAAGCCTAAGTTTGTTTTTATTGGATATTTTATTGGATTTTCTCCTTTCCCAGTTTGGGAAAGCGTTTTTATTCCTCTTTTTCTTGGACGAGACGATGGAGGACTGGACCACTGTCCAGTATGGACGGCGTCGTCGCCAGAAGGCTCAGCCAGCCTTCGGGACTGGGGATACGGGGGCCTATCGGGTGGAGGGCCAGTGCACCCTCCCTCCGGAGGGAGTACTTCCCTCAACCTAACCTAACCCTAACCCTAACCTAACCATCTCTATGACCCCCATACTTACCTTTTCCTAACCCTAACCAGTTCCTTAATTATTTTAATTATTATACTTACCTTGGTTTTAACCTAACTGTGTCTGTGAAGTGTTACTTACCTTGTGGATATTAAAATATTTCATGATTGATGGGGCATTTAAAAACAAGTTAAAATATATGTACCAATTCATTTTGGGTGGTGTATTTAATAATTATTTGGTATATTGGGTTTAAAAGAAACTTTATTTATATGATACAGTTGAGTTTATTAATACTATATATACAAAAGGATTAAAAATAGTTAATTTCATAGATATTCTTGGTTAAAAATTGTAAAATTCATGGATATTCTGTGTTTAAAAATAAGTTTATTGTTTAATGTGTTAAAAAACAAATTTATGATTTTTGGTACATGTTTTAAGTTAAATATGTGTATAATTCATTGTAAGTTATGTAAAATGGTTAAAAACAGTGAATTTCAGTTGTTACGGACACTTACCGGAGACCAGATCAAAGGCAAAAGGGGCGGGGTCTGGTCTTGTATATAAGGCAGAGAGGAGAGGGGGACCTCATTTCTCCCTCGATCCTCGTGCGGACAACATCTGTAGCAGAGAGAGAAATTGTTTTAGCCTGAAGAAGACCATAATAGGTCGAAACGTTGCTTTTTTGATTTTGTAAATTTAATAATAATAAAAAAATATATATCTCTTAATTTAAAGAGACTCTCTCATTTATTTATTTTTCGTACACACTTTTTTATTCTACTCACCTTTTTTCCTTCCTTTTGGAGGCGCTTTTTGTTATTGCAAAATTATTTTTGGAGGATGGATGGCTGGACGGAGGTCCGATACGGCAGGCGCCGCCAACGCCCCCGCCAGCAGAACCAGGACTGGAGTTCCGGGAGGTTCACGGGCAGGATGGACAGTGCACCCTCCTTTCCTTACCGGAGAGGTTTCCCCTTTCCTAACCCCTAACCCTAACCTCCCCACTGATCCTAACCTAACCCCTCTGCCCCTACCTAAACAGGGTCTGTATCCTAACCCTAACCCTTCCCCCCAGGGACCTAATACACACCCAAACACAAACCCTCCCAGACAGACTCCCACACACATCTTACCATTCATTTCCACCTTTTCACACAAAATCATCGGATTGCACCAGATCATCAAACAAAACTTCACCCACCTACAGTTACAACACCCAGCCTTCCAGAACCACAAAACCATCTCAGCTTACAGAAGAAACAAAAATTTAAAGGACATTCTGGTACATTCCAAATTCACCGATCATAGACCTGAGCCACATCTGGACCACAGCACCCACTACAGAAACAGGAAATACATCACCAACATATACAGCGGAGCTTCATACCCTACTTTAGGATCATTTTCCCTCAACACCAGCAACACGGTTTATATCATCACATGCACCATCTGCAATAAACATTATATAGGTGAAACAAAACATAACATACACACCCGTCTAAAACAACACATATACTACATCAGAGAAGGCAAACTGGGCACCCCACTGGTACAACACTTTCAACAACACCCATTCAATAAACTTATCATCTCTGGGTTGGAATCTAATGAGAGATGGAGCACCGGACAGAGGAAGAGAGCTGAAAAAATCTGGATTTATAAATTGGACACCAAGACCCCCAAGGGGCTTAACGACAAACAAAACTTTTAGGATTCCCCCTGCGGTGGTTGCCCTCGGCGCGTTGGCGGGGATTTGTACCCGGCTTCCCCAGGGATGGGAGCATGTAGCCAGCCACTGCACCACGGGCCCCACAGAAATACGCCACTTTTAGATTGCCCACCATTTGGCACTTATTTATCGTTTTTACAATTATTTTATATTTATGGATTCTAGCATGGGTTTTAGCTTTTAATCTGATGTATATAAATTTGTTTTTTTAGGATGCATGCATGACATCCCAAAGCACTTACTTCTATGCACTTTGGTTGATTTTAATTGTAATTTTTGTCTATGTGTTATTTATTATCTTATCCATATATTTATATATTTATGAATTGCTTGTGGGCATTTTTTGGTGGTGTAGGAGCTCAGTTTTAGTTTACCAAATCCCTTAAAATCTACTGGAGTGGCTGGCTCCATGCTCCCCCGGGGGGTCTCCAGCGCCCGACAGGAGGTGCTCTCTTCCTCTGTCCGGGACTCGAACCGGTTCCTCCGGTTGGTGGGGATGAGCGATTCCTCTTCGCCAAACCTCAGCCTGGTTTACTCACTTCCAAACATCCCCTTCACATAGAATCACCACTCAAAACAAACACATTCATTAGGAGAGAACTACGGCAGGTCAACAGGCCAGTGCAACAAAACATAACTCTGATACCTAACCCCAACCCCAACCCCACCCCTAACCCGGGTTAAGCCTAGACAGGCAGAGGATTGGTGCAGATGCAGTCCCATTTCCCAACTCCTCCTAGCCCCACCGAGCCGATTACCCTGACCCTAACCATTGGGGATTGTGCCTAACCCTAACCACTTGGGTTCAAGGCCTGGAACTCCAGGACACTTTGGAATGCCTTTTCATGGAGCTTATTGGATGGGATATTGAAACATGGAGGAATTCAAAACCAATTTATGGAAAATCTTTTCATCACCTCTCAGCTAGTGGAAGTTGGAGGAACCAGGGTGAGGCCTAGACAGGCAGAGGATTGGTGGAGATGCAGTCCCATTTCCCAACTCCTCCCGGCCCTAGGTTCAGACTTCCACTACCTCCAGTTACTGAACCAGGGTTACGCCTAGACAGGCAGAGGATTGGTGAAGATGCAGTCCCATCTCCCAACTCCTCCTGGCCTCTGTGTTCACGGCCCTCCTGAACCAGGGTTACGCCTAAACAGGCAGAGGGTTGGTGAAGATGCAGTCCCATCTCCCAACTCCTCCTGGCCTCTGTGTTCACACCAGGATGGAGCCTCGCCGGGCTTATACTCTCCTTTCACAGCCAAATTACTAGACTCCTTACCACTAATGTTTGTTGGAACATGGCCCTATGATTCAAAACTTTACTCACTTCCTTCCTTCCTCCTATTCTCCCTTACATGAAGACGCGTAAAGTGCGTAGGACTTTGAGTGACATGCGCCGGCCCGTGCCTTGCCTTTGGCTCTCCACACCAAACCGGCTGAGTCGGCGGACCACCCGGGGAGAGTCATCGAGATAAATTCACAGTTCCTAACCCTAACCCTCCCCACTGATCCTAACCCTAACCCCCTCCCCACTGATCCTAACCCTAACCCCTCTGCCCCCTACCCTAAACAGGGTCTGTATCCTAACCCTAACCCTTCCCCCCAGGGACCTAATACACACCCAAACACAAACCCTCCCAGACAGACTCCCACACACATCTTACCATTCATTTCCACCTTTTCACACAAAATCACCGGATTTCACCAGATCATCAAACAAAACTTCACCCACCTACAGTTACAACACCCAGCCTTCCAGAACCACAAAACCATCTCAGCTTACAGAAGAAACAAAAATTTAAAGGACATTCTGGTACATTCCAAATTCACCGATCATAGACCTGAGCCACATCTGGACCACAGCACCCACTACAGAAACAGGAAATACATCACCAACATATACAGCGGAGCTTCATACCCTACTTTAGGTTCATTTTCCCTCAACACCAGCAACACGGTTTATATCATCACATGCACCATCTGCAATAAACATTATATAGGTGAAACAAAACATAACATACACACCCGTCTAAAACAACACATATACTATATCAGAGAAGGCAAACTCGGCACCCCACTGGTACAACACTTTCAACAACACCCATTCAATAAACTTATCATCTCTGGGTTGGAATCTAATGAGAGATGGAGCACCGGACAGAGGAAGAGAGCTGAAAAAATCTGGATTTATAAATTGGACACCAAGACCCCCAAGGGGCTTAACGACAAACAAAACTTTTAGGATTCCCCCTGCGGCGGTTGCCCTCGGCGCGTTGGCGGGGATTTGTACCCGGCTTCCCCAGGGATGGGAGCATGTAGCCAGCCACTGCACCACGGGCCCCACAGAAATACGCCACTTTTAGATTGCCCACCATTTGGCACTTATTTATCGTTTTTATAATTATTTTATATTTATGGATTCTAGCATGGGTTTTAGCTTTTAATCTGATGTATATAAATTTGTTTTTTTGGGATGCATGCATGACATCCCAAAGCACTTACTTCTATGCACTTTGGTTGATTTTAATTGTAATTTTTGTCTATGTGTTATTTATTATCTTATCCATATATTTATATATTTATGAATTGCTTGTGGGCATTTTTTGGTGGTGTAGGAGCTCAGTTTTAGTTTACCAAATCCTTTAAAATCTACTGGAGTGGCTGGCTCCATGCTCCCCCCGGGGGGTCTCCAGCGCCCGACAGGGAGGTGCTCTCTTCCTCTGTCCGGGACTCGAACCCGGTTCCTCCGGTTGGTGGGGATGAGCGATTCCTCTTCGCCAAACCTCAGCCTGGTTTACCCACTTCCAAACATCCCCTTCACATAGAATCACCACTCAAAACAAACACATTCATTAGGAGAGAACTGCGGCAGGTCAACAGGCCAGTGCAACAAAACATAACTCTGATACCCTAACCCCAACCCCAACCCCAACCCTGCCCGTGCCGTTGACCTGCCGCAGTCTCTCACTCTATCCTCATTTCTACAGTCATTAATCACCCCCTTAAAATTGTCTCTTCACTCGTCCCTAGGGCTCTTGAACCCTACCCTCCCAGGCGGGATTGCTTGAGGCTATCTGGAGAGCCATCCCACACAATGGGATACCTGCAGAACACCCCCCTCTTACATACATTCCATCACATACCCAGATATACCTCCACCTAACAGATCCAAAAGGTCGTTTTTGCTCGATGGGATTCGATCCCCGCCCTCTGGGGAGAGATTTCTTTGCTCTACCCATTGAGCTATTTAATCTTAATTGTCTGCCCAAGATAATCACTCAACATCACCCTAGGTTTTAACTCCGAAAGAAACAATTGGTTCAGGCGGAAGCTCGAGGCCCCACACAACACCCCCTCCAACAAATTGGTTTTTTGCTCAGTGGGGTGTGTGCATGGCATCCTCCTCTGCATCCCGGAGGGGGATGTTGCCGGGGTGAGGGGTGCCGCCCGTCCGGATGGGGCCTTGATCCTTGCGCACCGGGTTGAAGTTCTTTTGCTCTGCCCGTTGAGCTATTTTAATCCACTTGTCTACATAGAGATATCCACTCATAACACCCACTGATTTTTTCCTTGCCAGAAAATGGTTTGCTTTGGCGGGGCATTGAGCCCCGTCCCAGCCGGCCGGCGTCTTTCGGCTCTTCCTGTTGAGCTAACTACATACAACACTACATACCCAGATAATATCTCCATTCAACATCACCCAGCACTTATACATCTTTTAGGAAAAAGAGGATGAGTGGCTCTGGCGGGGCCTCGAGCCCCCGCTCTCCGGGTGGGGAGCTCTTGGCTTTGCCTATTGAGCTATCCTTATTCTACACCAAACCCATACATACAACATATTCATCCTACTACTACAGGCCGACATCCTAGAAACTGACCAATCAGGACACAAACAGCAACTTTCCCTCCAAAATCTAAACACCGCCTTAGATACATACCCTATCACACCACACCACATCATTGTCACACCACCTGGATTGGTCGGTTTTTGAGTCTTGGAGGAGGACTCACCTCTTCCTCCAACATTCAAATACTGCCCGAGCTGTGGACTGGATACACTCCTCTGAAGAAGCAAGATAATTGCGAAACGTCAGGAGACCTTTTTTAACCACTCAACGGTATTGTAACCTTTTACTCTTTTATAGTGTTTTACTCATTTTATTCTTGTTTTTAAGAATTTTTTTTGAATAAAGCTAAGTGTTTTTAATCATCTTTAGTGTGTGGTGGGTTCTGCCCAAGGGCAAAACCTTTTTTAACGGGAGGAAAGGACAAAAAACCCCCCTTCTTTTTACTGGGACACTTTTTTACGGGGATTCTGTTTTTACCAAGTGGAAACATTGCTTTTAACGTGGACGACTTTGGGCACAAGGGAGGAAGGGGAAATACTCTGCTTTGTCAAGTTTCATCCTCTTCAGACTCCCCACCGAAGGATTACCACTGGACCTGAAAAAAGGAAAAAGCACTAACTCCACAAACGGAAAAAAAACACCCGATACTTACCTCAGAACCATCAGCCAGCATCCGGTAAAAAGGAAAAAGAACATCCTACCCACCGACAACAACGCCACCAACACCTAAAGGTAAGGACCCACACACACCAGATGATTAACATGACATCATACAGAGAAAAGGCCATTCCTTTGAGTGGAAGAACTTCCAGTTCACAGCTCGCACATACACACACACACACGACACCAAGACCACTCATGTCCATTAGCACAAAACCAGTACTGTATTCGGACATAGCCAGAAACACACCATCCGTCATAAACCAACCACCGGACCAGGAAACAAGAAACATCAGCAAACAATACTTTAAACTAATTCAAGCAGTCCATCACAAACACATCATCAGCCGAGCCATAGCCTCGGGCACATTCCCGCCTGGGATGGTGAGACAAGTGAACCGACTCACTGACTTCATTAAACCAGCAGCACCTACAGCACCACGGGCCCTACCGAATTACACCACTTTTAGATTGCCCACCATTTTGCACTTATTTATCATTTTTATAATTCTTCATAATTTATTTATGGATTTTAGCATGCGTGTTTGAGCTTTTTAACCTTATGTATATAAACTTGTATTTTTAGGATGTATGCATGACATCCAGTTGATGTGAGAGACTTGAGCACTTACTTTTATGCACTTAGATTTTAAATTATTTTTATCTGTGTTATTTATTATCTTATCTATATATTTATATATTCATGAATTGTCTGTGGGCATTTTCTAGTGGTGAAGGAGCTCAGTTTTATTTTATTTTACCAAATTCCTTAAAATTAACTGCGGTGGCTGGCTCCATGCTCCCGGGGATATCCAGTGCCCGACAGGAGGTGCTCTCTTCCTCTGTCCGGGACTCGAACCCGGTTCTTCCGGGTGGTGGGGATGAGCGATGCCTCTTCACCAAACCTCAGCCTGGTTTACCCACTTCCAAACATCCCCTTTATATAGAATCATCACCCAAAACAAACACATTCATTGGGAGAGAACTGCGGCGGGTCAACAGGCCAGTGCAACAGAAACATAACCCTGATACCCTAACCCCAACCCCAACCCTCACTGCCTGACAAGGAGAAATGGCGTCCGACGATAAGAAAACAGAGTTCCGGGGACATCTCAAGATTTCACATTTTGAGGAGAGATGACATATTCATCTATTCACTGATAGATCAGGCAGTGGAGAAGGCGAACTCCTGCCCATATCTCAAAATCAAGATCCTGCTCAACCAGTTTGGGCAGAAAGATATCGAGGAGATTGACATCATGGACATTTTTGACCCCAGTGAAGTCAGTGCTGTGTCTGTCCACTTTGCCTGCAACATGTCCGCCAAGGAAAAGGACACACACCTCCTTTTCTCAAGATACGGAATGGAAGAACTGGTTGGCTTGAGGGGAACATTGTTCACAACCCTGGGAATGCACGAGGCCACCAATTTCCAGAGCAATCTGGACCCCAGTGGGATTGATGTAAGCCAGGAGTTGATGGATGTGTTTGCCGCAGATGGGAAGGTGACCTTCGTGCAGCTGTATGTGGACTCACCCCATGCCCATATCCAGATGCCCTTCAAGCACCCTGTCACCGGAGCCATCGTGACATGCGGGTTGTCGCACCCAAATTTCCAGACTGCCTTGATCTTGCGGGCAGAGTCGTACATGAGGAACATGAGGGACCTCACGGACAGGATGGTGGGTCAGCTGGAGTGTCGTCTTGAACAAGTGGTGCGTTTTGAAGGTGCAGTGCCAGGCGTCCTCGACCCCTCGGAGCATTTTGATCTCCCCAGACTTGTGCACCTCCTGGAAGAAAGAGCACTCCTGGTCCCCTTCAAGGACAAACATTCGTCTATGGGTCTGGGCACAGTGCTCCGAAGCTGTATGGGGTACCTGGTGGACACACTGGTAAAGACCTACCGAGAGAACATTGGGGTGGCACGATTTGATGCCACATGGCGGGCCTTCCAGTGCAAACTCGCCCTTGAGGAGGTGTTTTACGGCCGACCCCTTTCACCACTGGACTACCAGCTCAGCGTGTCGCTTGGCACAAATTCAGTACATGACAAGAGCCTCACCAAACAGAGGATTCCTTGGCCTGGCACCAGAGACCAACGCAAGCTCAGAGGAGAGGCTGCCCCCACTTCACCACTGGACAAAGCAACCCCTACAGGTGATGAGGATCAAGCGCATCTTTCCCCTGTGCCAGGCGCTTGAGGCAGGTGAAGCAGTCACTGGGGCTGCTCTTGTCAGAGTCCTCCTGGGAGACCTCTACAAGAGGAACACAGAGATCCCCATGTCAGCTCTCATGTCAAACCACCCACCTGGCAAACTTGTTGGTGCTTGGTCCCTGGACACTCTGTGTGAGGACCTGTCAACCAAGAAGAAATGAGCATGCAGAGAACCAAGAATAAATGAGCTGCCCGCCTGCCTGCGAGTCTTTGGGGTCCCCCCCCTCCTGTGTTGAGACCTGCACTGAGGGCCAATTGAACAGCGCGTATAAGCAGGTAAGAGGATTATTAATTTCTCCTAACATTTCATTTATATATGTAAGTTGTATAGCAGGGGGCATTCCACTTTGTTTTTTGTATGTGTCTGTGTTTTGTGTTCTTTTTTTTTGCATATGCTCATATCTGATTTAATGTATTTTCTCTCTCTCTCTCTCTCTCTCTCTCTCTCTCTCTCTCTCTCTCTCTCCCCCCTGTCTGTTTTGGAAGGATGGGCCCTGACTGCCTCCGGTGCAAAAGGGGGTACGATGTGCTGTCCGTCCTCCTTCGAAAGGCAGCACAGCACAAGGACAGGATGCCGTCTAAGACTGTGTGATGGTGAGCATGCTACAAAAAATAAACTGTACAAACGAGTGAATGTAAGGCTAAAAGCTGGACACATTAAAGAGGTGAAATCTGAACGTCTGAACAGTCACACGTGTTCTCAGTCATGTGACCTGTTTTGTTCCAATCACAGACGGCGAGACGAAATGCAAAGACGGAGATTGCGCCCTCCAAAGATGACATTGTCAGTGCCGGATTCGGCGATCAATGCACATTTCACTACATGTGGAGGCGCATGCAATTGTAGAAGCATGTGCTACATGCATCAGGTAGGCACCGGCTTTGTCTTTGTCAAATACACACTGCATTGCTGTCTCACTATGGCTGCATCTCCTTTTCCCATCGCCTGTTTGTCTCACTGGCTCACACACAAACTGACTGCCTGCCTGACTGACTGACTGACTGCCTCACTCACTCACTCACTGCCTCATTCACTCACTGCCTCTCTCACTGCCTCACTCTTTTCTTCCCAGCCTCCCGTGGCAGGCAGCGGCCGAGAGAGGAGATTGTGAAAGCCATTGTAGCCAAGGAGAAGTGGGAGACAAATGCCCCCCCTTTGCGGCTGTACTGCAGGCGTGGGTCTCCCCTTTGAAGGCAGCCATTGAGGAGAACCAAGACATCCTCAAGTCGGTGCTTGAGCAGAAGGGGATCGATATCAAAGACTTCGGAGAACCCAAGGGCAAAGGTGAGGAAAGGGAGAGAAGCACAGTGCAAGCTTCCTGTTAAGTTCTCAGAGATGTGGACCCCAGAGCAGAGACTCACACACACACAATGGTGAGTGAAAACGAAAAATACTTTAATTCCAAGAACCAAATAAACTAAACCACGCAGACTGGTGAGGCAGGGAGCAGGCTGGCGGGAGAAGTTCTTCCGGGGCTGGAGCACAGGTGAGTGGCATGAAGAGGGAGAGCATGGAATGATCTGACAAGGAGCAGGAGTGAAGGCCAGGCTAAAGAGGTGGAGGGAATGAGCTGAGTGAGGGCAGGTGTGCCTCTGCTGCCAATGGGAGGAGCCAGCCACGCCCCTGCAACACACAAGCTCTGCAGGAAAACAGAAATGGAGGGGAAAACAGAAAGAGCACAAAACAGAAAAACACAACAACCAAGACATAATAAACTGAACCATAACAATAACCAGCAGACTCGTAAATTAAAGCAAGAGATCGTAAATCTGAATGCAAATGGCGTGCCACTAAACTGGAAGAATCTTGTCTAGTCTGGCAAGATAATCTCAAAACATACAGGAAGGCTCTCCGTAATGCCAGAGCAGCCTATTACTCTTCATTAATAGAGGAGAATAAGAACAACCCCAGGTTTCTCTTCAGCACTGTAGCCAGGCTAACAGAGAATCACAGCTCTATTGAACCATCTATTCCTTTAGGTCAAAGTAGTAATGACTTCATGAGCTTCTTTAATGATAAAATTATAACTATTAGAGACAAAATCCATCATCTCCTGCCCTCAACAGGCTTTGATCTGCTTTCTGATACAGCAACTTTGGAAACAGCTGTAAAACCTGATATGTATTTAGACTCTTTTTCTCCCATCCACCTTCATCAAATAACTTCAATAATTTCTGCATCTAAGCCGTCAACCTGTCTCCTAGACCCCATCCCAACCAGGCTGCTCAAGGATGTTTTACCTCTAGTTAGTCCTTCTTTATTGGATATGATTAATCTGTCTTTATTATCAGGTTATGTACCACAGTCCTTTAAGGTGGCTGTAATTAAACCTCTCCTAAAAAGCCCACTTTAGATCCAGAGGTCTTAGCCAACTACAGACCGATATCAAACCTTCCCTTTCTCTCCAAGATACTTGAGAAAGCTGTAGCCAATCAGCTGTGTGACTTTCTCCATAACAGTCTATTTGAGGATTTTCAGTCAGGATTTAGAGTGCATCATAGCACAGAGACCGCATTAGTCAAAGTGACAAATGGCCTCCTAATGGCATCAGACAAAGGACTCATCTCTGTACTTGTCCTGTTAGATCTTAGTGCCGCATTTGACACTATTTGTAACACAGTTACACTCAGTTTGTTTTAATTGGTTCCATGTCTCTACTAACTCTCCTGTCATTTCAGATCCCACCTTTCTATCAGCTCATTTCCCTCACCTGGTTTTCCCCGCCCATCTCCTCACCTGCAGTCCATTTGCTCATCAGCCCCTCAGCATATATATACTGGTCCATTTCCACTTCATCCCTGCCAGATTGTCTTGTGTTGTTTGTTGCCAAGCTCTCCAGCGATTTGTCTTCTCGTTCTGACCCTGTTTTGCCTGTTTTGTACTTTGGATTCCTGCCTGCCCCTTGTTGGATTTGTTTGCCTTTCTGATCTCCTGGTTTTGACTCTGCCTGTACCTGCGACTGACTAAACGGATTTTCCCTCAAACTTGTCTGCCTCTGAGTCTTGCTTTTGGGTTCTCCTTGCCAGTACCAGTACCGTGACACTATTGACCATCAAATTCTCTTACAGAGACTGGAACATCAAATTGGCATCAAAGGAACCGCCCTAAGCTGGTTTAAGTCATATTTCTTAGATCAATCTCAGTTTGTTCACATCAATGATGAATCCTCCATGCATACCAAAGTTTGTCATGGAGTCCCACAAGGTTCTGTACTAGGACCACTTCTATCTAGTTTATATATGTTTCCTTTAGGGAACATTATTAGGAATCACTCTATCAATTTTCATTGCTATGCTGACGACACCCAAATTATATTTATCGATCAAGCCTGATGAAACAAATCAATTAACTAAACTCCAAGCATGCCTTAAGGATATAAAAAGTTGGATGACCTACAATTTTCTAATGTTAAATTCAGACAAAACTGAAGTTCTTGCAATTGGACCCAAACACCTCAGAAACTCTCTTTCTAGAGACTTAGTAACTTTAGACGGGATCACCCTGGCCTCCAGCTCCACCGTAAATAATCTTGGAGTTGTTTTTGATCAGGATTTGTCCTTTAACGTCCACATAAAACAAATTTCGAGGACTGCATTCTTCCACTTACGTAACATCGCCAAAATCAGGCGCATTGTGTCTCAAGCGGATGCAGAAAAACTAGTCCACGCATTTGTTACTTCTAGGCTGGACTATTGTAACTCTTTGTTATCAGGCTGCTCCAATAAGTTTCTGAGGACTTTGCAGCTAATTCAGAATGCTGCTGCACGTGTTCTGACAGGAACCAAGATCAGAGATCACATCTCTCCCATTTTGGCTTCCTTGCATTGGCTACCTATCAAATCTAGAATAGAATTTAAAATTCTTCTCCTTACTTACAAAGCTCTTCATGGTCAGGCACCATCATATCTAAAAGAGCTCATAGTACCTTACTACCCCTCTAGAACACTGCGCTCTCAGGATGCTGGGTTCCTTGTGGTTCCTATAGTCTCCAAAAGTAGATTGGGAGCCAGAGCTTTCAGCTATCAGGCTCCTCTTCTGTGGAACAAACTACCATTCCGGGTTCGGGAGGCAGACACGGTCAACACTTTTAAGAGTAGACTTAAGACTTTCCTTTTTGATAGAGCTTATAGTTAGGGCTGGCTCAGGTCATCCCTTAGTTATGCTGCCATAGGACTAGACTGCTGGGGGACTCCCCCGCTCTCCCTCCCTCTCTCTCCCTCCTCTTTCTCTCTCACCATCAGTGGACATACATGTCTCATTAATGCATGCTACTAACCGAACTTCCCGGAGTTTTTGTGCTCTGTTGTCCAGCAGGTTCTCGTGGATCGTGGTTGCTGCTGTGATCCTGCGCAACGTGTCATGGAAATTCGATGAAGACTGAGACCACGATCAGTATTAATGAGAACTTTATTCTTGGCCAAGGAGAGACAACAATACGAGTACAAGAGTCGCAAAGTTCTCTCTGCTGCAAATACATTCAACTGCTCCTTTTGTAGACATTTCTCTCTCCCCCTCTGAGATCATAAAGGAGAGACCCTAAGTGCATCAGGGTTACCCTTGTAAAAATCTGCTTTACTCCCCCTTCCACACCGTGGCTGGTACCAACATCGGAGGGACAGAGAGAAATGCCAGAACACAAACATATATCAAACCATCAGGAGGCAGTCTCCTAAGTAGGACAAAGTTCATACAAAGCTAATTACAAAAGTATAAATGTAGACTAAAGGTTACAAAGAATTTTTCCACTACAGACGTCCACTACATATATTATTACTGTCATTATTGCTACCATATCTGCTACTGTGGTCACCTTATCATTCATTGTAATTCATTGTCATTTTATCATTCATTGTAATTGTACAATATGTTTATGTTGACTTGTTCTGTACACGTGACATCTATTGCACGTCTGTCCATCCTGGGAGAGGGATCCCTCCTCTGTGGCTCTTCCTGAGGTTTCTTCCACCTTTTTTCCCTGTTAAAAGGGTTTTTTGTGGGCAAGTTTTTCTTCACTCGAACCGAGGGTCTAAGGACAGAGGGTGTCACTCCCTGTACAGATTGTAAAGCCCTCCGAGGCAAATGTATTTTGTGACTTTGGGCTATACAAATAAAATTTGATTTGATTTGATTCTTCCTAGCCTTCAGTTCACACCTCCGTCACCCCAGCTCTTCTGAACTAGGGTTAAGCCTAGACAGGCAGGGGGTTGGTTGAGATGCAGTCCCATTTTCCAACTCCTCCTAACTCCATGTTCACAAACTCACTATTCAACTCTCCTGAACCACTTTGTTGAAATGTGGCCCTGTGATTCTACTGACTTCTCTTCTTGTTCCCTTCTATTTTCTCTTAACATGAGGACGTGTAAAGCATGTTGGACTCTGAGTGACATGCGCGGCCCATGCCTTGCCTTTGGCTCTCCACACCAAACCAGCTGAGTCGGCGGACCACCCGGGAGAGTCATCGAGATAGTTTCCTTTTCCTTTCCCTAACCTAACCCTGACCACAAGGGGAGTCATTGAGATAGTTTAAATTCCCTAATCCTAACACTCTAATTAGTGTGATATCTGGAATATGTGGAGGAAATAGGGTTTTCCCACGAATTTGGGTTAGGCAAGGACCTAAGCAGTTAGGGTCAGAATATCCATCTGAGAAGGCATTACACTAATGAATCATTAGGACTGGGATTAGGGATAAGGGATAAAAGCTACCGGTTGGGGTTAGGGTTAGGGTTTGGTCATTTATCTTGATGGCTCTCCGTTGTGGTCCGGACGGCACATGCAGTTTGGTGTGGAGAGCCAAAGGCAAAGCATGGGCTGGTGCATGTCACTCAGCAGTCCACTCCACTGTGCACATGAGTAGAGAAAGAGAATAGCCAAGTTCATTAAATCACCTGATCAACTTTCTGGTAAAACAAGTGTAACCCTAGGCCACTCCACTGAAGTTGGAGCTTCAGGTCACGAATGAGTGTCACTACAGACCAGTACCAGTCGACTCCAAAGGGCCTTCAACCATAACCCTATAACTGTCAAAATGAGGTTGTTCTTAGAGGAGCTGGGGAAATCCATGGTGTCCTTGTGCAGAGAAAGCACCTCCAGTGTACAGCAGTTGCTGCTGCCATGGTGGTGGAGTTACAGACCACTGTTGCTGCCCTCAAAGAAACCACTGACACAACCACTAACACTGCTGCTACCAGCTCCACCTGAAGGAGAGGAGTGTGCTTAAAAAAGAGGTCTGCTACTGTAGTGTGGGGCAGAATGTCCTCTACTACACATTTAATTTAAAGTATTTTATTTTTGTTCTGTAAAGAGCAAAGATATCATATTTTTGTCACAGTTCACAACACAGTAACTGTTTATCCTGAAGTGTGTGATCCTGTTCTTGTATTATAACAGAAAAATTATGAACATCTTGAAGCTTATCCACACCAAAACAATAAACAATAATCAAAACAATAAATCACGTATGTTACATCTATATTCCAGACCAGTTTCATCATGTACATTCAATATCAACCTATCCAATACAGTCAGCCAATCATGTCTACCAAACATTTTCACATTAACCCGATGAAAAACACATATATATTTTAAGTTATTTATTTATTTATTTATTTATTTATCTATCTCTCTATCTATGAACTACACACAAGCAGCACAGGCTCTTAAGACCGGCTCACTGTTCTACTCTCCAACCTCGCGCTTGCTCGCAGCATCTAGGCAACCAGTGCTAACTGCCGACTTGTCATTTTCGGTACATTAAGTTCGCTGAACAAGTAACGTTCATAACCATTTTTACCCATAAAATCTAACCGGGATCATAAACTACTACATATTCATCATAACATATTCATCCATCAATTTTACATTTCTAACTCTCCCTTCTTACCTGTAAAGAGCAAAAATATATCATATTATTGTTACAGTTTGCAACACAGTAACTGTTTATCCTGAAGCGTGTGATCTCGTTCTCGTCCTCGTATTCCCGCGAGACTTACCCTGTCCCTGCACACACAAAGTAGTGAATGCGCCCTCTGCTGGTAGAAGTAAGACAATGCATAACTGCTGGATAACACTACATTTTTCAATCAATAAACCATAAAACCATAAAACCAAACTCATACCTTAACAGAAAAACAACCAGAAAATTATCACCACACTCTGAACATGAGCTGGACTAAATGAAATGTAAATTAAATATGTAAATAATAATAATAAAGGTATATTAACCCACTGATGGCTCTGTATGCCACACTACCACCTGCACCAATTGGAAGAGGTGTATTTGTAGACAGCACCTGATCACATGCTGCAGGAAAACTAAACATTTATATTTGATCATTTAGCTGACGCTTTTATCAAAAGCAACTTACAGGGAGAAATTTGGGGTTCAGTGTCTTCAGTGTCCCAAGGACACTTTGACATGCAGACTGGAGAAGTCAGGGATCGAACCCATGATCATCTGATTAGTGGACGACCCAGTCTACCTCCTGAAGCCACAGCCACCCCTCTAAACTACACACTCACACACATCATATTTTCTGTTGTTTCTCTTTTGTTGTTGAAGTTTTCAGAGTTGTTGCAGTTTGCACAATAAATGTAGTATATTACTGTATAAATAGCTGAAAGATGAGGCACAGGTGAAATGTATTCAACTCTGACCATAGCCTGCCAATAACTATACCACAAAACCACATACATGCTTCATAAATGAGTTCTATCACACCATTTGTTATCACTAAGTGTTTGAAAACTCTACAGTGATAGGAACAACTGTGATATTTTTACTTGACCATAATTTTGACTCGTACGGCCACACAAACTCTCAGTTGTGGCTGTTCCACCCAGTGTTAGAATGACACCACACAATGTGCTTATTGATACTGAAGCCTGTAGTCCCAAAACACACACCACTTAGTGTGTCTAGCTCACATTGATGAAGCAGATGTTGATTTAAAAATTATATCACACACACACACACACACTCCACTTCATTCCAGCTGAATGTTACAGCCATGTTATTTTATGGGGCTTGCCTCACATGGTTACATGGAAGACAAAGACTCAACACAGGATGTCAGCCTTGGTTTTCAAAATAAAACCTGTGAAACTTTATTAATTCTTTGATGAGGAAGTTTAATAAATTGAATTAGATGTTTATTTCTGATTATTTACAGAGACACATGCAGCAAACACCTGCCAGGAAAAACTTTGAACTTAATATATGACGACAGTGTACAGCTCGTCTTCTCTCACCTGTGACTCATTACAAGACTTTGTGTATTAAATTATGTCTGATGTTCATCTGAGTTTCTGTGAGGAGTCTTTGTGATAATCTTCAGTCCAGGAGTCTGTTCTTCATCATGGGAGGACTCCTGATCAGGATCACAGCTGAACTTCAGCTGAACTCACCATCCAGTAAGAAGCTCCACGGTCAGTCCAGGTTCACAACAGGCATGTTTCAACATGTTTCAATGTTTGAGACTCTGAACTCTGATCGCCTATTCCTTGCCTGTTCTTTACTTGTTCTTCACCTGTTCCTCACCTCTTCATCACATGTTCTTCACGTTCCTCACCTGTTCTTCACGTTCCTCACCTGTTCTTCACCTGTTCCTCGCTTGTTCCTCACCAGTTCTTTGCCTGTTCTTTGCCTGTTCCTCGCCTGTTCTTCACCTACTTGTCTTTTTTCACCCGCAATGTTAACTCAGTTAATAAATTCATATTATTATATACATTTTGTATATAGATTATATAAAACCACAAACTTAATCTGGATGCAGTAAAACATGACCTCCATACAGATGTTTCTGTGTCTGAACACTCCAGGCCTCCGTATGTTTGAGTCATTTTAAAAACAAATTATTTTCATCCAACACAAAACTGTAAATGTTGGTACTGATGATGTCACTTACTTCAACCAATCACAGTCCTACTTCCTCATACTGATCCCTTCTCATTAGCTGTTTCAAAGGAATCAGTGCCTTCTTTGGTCTTCATCCCCATCTTCTCTGCCTTCTTCATGGCACGTTTCTTTGACCGCCTCATCAGGCAGCACTTCACCATCACCATGACAACCACCACCAGAACCACCAGCGCTGCCACGGCAACCAGCACCGGGAAAAGAATACTGGACATAAAGTTGTCATTATTTACTGGTATATCTGTGCACACTGGTGAGTCCTCATCTTGGTGTTTTCCATCTTCGTTGGTGCAGACACACCTGTAAGAGCCCTCAGTGTTCAGGCAGGTGTGCCTGCAGGGGCTGCGCCTGCTGCACTCGTCAATGTCCAAACAGTTTCCAGAAGCATCTTTCTCAAAGCCATCCTCACACGGCTGGCAGAGGGTGGTGAAGTTGGCAGGTGAGTCATCCAGCATCCGCCACAGAGCAGGACGGCCTGAGCAGTGGAGCTCCAGCTGGATATTGGACCAGCACTCCACCTGGATCCTGCTGCTGTTGATCGAGTCCATACTGATGGAGCGGGCAGGATGGATGATGGGGTGCTGACAAGAGTCTGACACCAGTGCAGGTTCAGAACCAGGCTTGAGGCCGTGCATTTCAGGTCCAGTTTTAGGGTTCTGGTCACTTTCTTGTTCTGGTCCTTCAGTTGGAAGTTCAGATGTAGGTGGTTCTGGTTCTGGTTCTCTTGTTGCAGGTACAGGTTCAGGGTTATATGGTTCTGGTACAGCAGAATTTGGTGGTTTAGGTGTCCCTCCTGTCAGTCTGTCTCCCAGCTTACAGATGAATTGGTATTTGTTCTTACAGCCAACAGGGATCAGACCCCAATTAGTCACCTTCAACCCATCTACATGCAGCTTTAATGCTGCACAGCGAAGCGTCGTGCAGGTATTTTCTGGTTCCACGATCCAGCGTTTCACGTGCGACTTTTCGCTACCGTCCTCTATCCACTTGAAACCTCTCAGTGGAAGTGTGGGAAGCACACAGTCTTTCTTGCCCTTCCTCAAGCCAACCCAGAATATGGATGGGTTCTGATGTAGATGTGAACCTGATGAGGAGATTTCCCCAAGGATTATACCAACCTCCTGCTCAGTTTTGAAGGTGGTGAGGACACCAGGGGAACAAAGATCCATGGCCTCGTCAAAGCTGCGGTTGGCAGAGTGGATGGTGTAGCGCGGTGGTGAATCCGGGTAAGCCGAGATATTTCTGAACATGATGATAACCAATGAAAGGTGTATCCAGCTGGTGCAGAACCAAGACTCCATCTTCTCTGACTCCTCTGATGTTGTCAGTCTGCCAAAACAAAACAAAAGCAACAAGTTCAACCACTTTAACCACCATGAAACAGGAAGTAGAGTTCATGAAACAGCTAGTAGAGTTGACAAAGCAGCGGCTGTGATTAAATAATCTGCTCCAAATTCATCATCTTCTCAACTGAATATTAAATGACATCTACAGAAAATATAAAATCTCAGCTGAGTTTTCAGATGAAAATAAAATGTTGTTCATTCATGAAATGTAGCATGTTTGCATGTAGCATGTAGCAGCAACAGGAAACATTTAAAAGCTTTGACACTGAATGAGATCCAGCAGCAGGAACATCATGCCTCATTGTTATGTCAAATCTCAATTCATTTTCAAGAGCATTTACTGGGGAATCTGCACTCCAAAACCTGCAGAGGGCGACCGCACACAAGAGATGTTGGTGCTCTCAGCAGGAACTCTTAGAGGGACCATATTTGATTTGTTCTTTGCATGGCACTAAATGTTTGGATGCAGCTAGTCTTTTTCACTTGCTCCTTTTGTTTATGTAGCAGTTGCAGCATTCAGTCTGGAGACAGATACTCTATTATATAAATCCTAGTAGCTGCATTTAAACCTCTTCTTAAAAAGCCCACTTTAGATCCAGAGGCTTTAGCCAATTACAGACCGATATCAAACCTTCCCTTTCTCTCTAAGATACTTGAGAAAGCTGTAGCCAATCAGCTGTGTGACTTTCTCCATAAGAACAGTTTATTTGAGGATTTTCAGTCAGGATTTAGAGTGCATCATAGCACAGAGACCGCACTAGTCAAAGTTAGAAATGACCTCCTAATGGCATCAGACAAAGGACTCATCTTTGTACTTGTCCTGTTAGATCTTAGTGTCGCATTTGACACCATTGACCATCAAATTCTTTTACAGAGACTGGAACATCAAATTGGCATCAAAGGAACCGCCCTAAGCTGGTTTAAGTTGTGTTTCTTAAATTGGTCTCAGTTTGTTCACATCAATGATGAATCCTCCATGCATACCAAAGTTTGTCACGGAGTCCCACAAGGTTCTGTACTAGGACCACTTTTATTCAGTTTATATATGCTTCCTCTAGGGAACATTATTAGGAATCGCTCCATTAATTTTCATTGTTATGCCGACACCCAATTATCGATCAAGCCTGATGAAACCAATCAGTTAACTAAATTCCAAGCATGCCTTAAGGATATAAAAAGTTGGATGACCTACAATTTTCTGATGTTAAATTCAGACAAAACTGAAGTTCTTGTAATTGGACCCAAACACCTCAGA
This sequence comes from Miichthys miiuy, assembly GCA_036365135.1. Taxonomy (NCBI): domain Eukaryota; kingdom Metazoa; phylum Chordata; class Actinopteri; family Sciaenidae; genus Miichthys; species Miichthys miiuy. Next base: position 14,772 of record JAAROE010000767.1, on the reverse strand, counting down.
AACTCTCTTTCTAGAGACTTAGTTACTTTAGACAGGATCACCCTGGCCTCCAGGTCCACCGTAAAGAATCTTGGAGTTGTTTTTGATCAGGATTTGTCCTTTAATGTCCACGTGGACACAGTCTGACACTTCTTCTACAAACAAAACATTAATGTCTCAGTTACACAGGGCCAATTCTAGCTGTTTGGGGGCCCTACGCGAGATAATATTTTAAGAGGAAAACAGGCTTGAGTACATTAATAAATGTTCCTGAAAAATGTTGATGGTAAACTTTGAAAACAAGGTGACATAAAAACTCTCCACCAACCAAAACAATAATTAAAAAAAAAAACTTACTTAATTGAATAAAAATACAATGGAGCAGCCTCCATATTAATGTATTATCAGTCTTATGTAACCTGCCTCAGCTCTAACAGTGTGGTGATAAAGGCTGGGAGATTCAGAATATTTATCAGTGTGCACTAATTCACCCTAAGGACCAGCGGCTCAGAAGACTAGATCGACATGGAGGAGAGAGGGGTCTCAGCAATGAGCATTGAGTGAGCAGAGTAAAGAAGACCACAACCACACGTAGATTCTTTTCCGTGTGTTATATTGTATTGAATTAATTAAATGTCAGTTACAAAGCAAAAACACAGTCTCTTAACAATTTCAGTCTCTGTTTTGTTTCCGGTTGGGTGGCTCGCCACAACCACTGCGGCTCCCTCTCTACCTTACAGAGATGGAGGAAAACCCAGCAGAGGAAAAGTTGTCTTGCTGATCTCATCACAGGATTTCCGTCCCACAAAGAAAAAGACCCGGCCTATAAAGGCCAAAACAAAGGGTTACTGTAATGTTCATTTAAATAAAATACAGTTTCTAAATATAAATAAATTAATAAACACACATTTTGTAAATATTAATTGCAACATTGTTTCTTAATAACCTTTTTTTTAACTAACACATTTTCAATAGTAACAAAATGGTGGAACATTCTTTTACATTTGTCTCCCTCTTTTTTCTTTACCGCCACTCGCTCTCATAAAACACACCGAGCGAGGGTGTTGCAACAACATCTAAAACTATTGTTCTCGCTAAACCACACTAACAACAGCAATTGCACAATTGAACTCAATTTATCAGACTTTTAGCATTAAAAAGCTATTCACCAGAGGCTCGTACATCAAACACACAATACACACTACAGGCAAGGCAGAATACACAGCTCAATCCAGGTTCCACTTAAAAGAAACAGGGACACGGGAGTTCAGTAATATGTAGTGGTGTAAATGCAGCAAATGGCTGAAGTTAGCGCCGCTAATGCTAACAACGCAACTTGCATGCTCTTCTGCAACCGCTGTTTAAAACGGTCCGCTCGGCAACCCACAAGGAAAAAATGGTGTTCGCTCTCTGCATTGCTGATAAAAAAAAAATACTCCTGTGGTGGAATATCTGGCTCTCTTGCACAAAAACCGCTAAAGTCTGCAGCAGGAGCTATGCATGCAGCCACCTCTATGAGGGTCCGGCAGAGAGAGAAAAAAAAACACCGCTGCACGTACAACTTGACCGCGTCTCATTGGCCGAGGCCACACCACATCACTCCTCATGTCACCTGAATCTTGTACACTTTGAGAAAGGCACTTCCGTCAAATAAAACACTCTTTTTAAACAGATAAATGAATTTGTGCATATTGATCTTTTTAATCTATTTATTGACCTATTTATGATTTTAATCATAGATTCTATTTATTCATTTTATGTAAGATTATTTCAAGTCAAACTATTTATTTATCTGTTTATCTATTTGTGTGACACAAAACATGAAGATATTAATTTATTGTTCTAATTAATAATTGATGATGGGACTTTTATTAAGAGCCTGGTAACCTGGGTTACACTTATGTTTCCATTATCCTCCTAGAAACTATTTAAATAAATACATTTTATTTTATATTATCGATATTGTGGACGGGGCGTGGTGCATCAGCTGCAGGAGAGAGGTGTGGAGAGGGCTCAGGAGAGCAGCACCAGGTGAGAGTGATTGGCACACCTGTATCCAGTTAACTAATCACTCTCCCTTTTTAACACAGTAGCGTGCTAGACCTGGGAGAGAAGTCAAAGCAGAGACAGACAGGAGACAGCAAGAAATGTAAAGAGAGGACCTTAGGTGACGTGACAGCCCATAGATGATTTTGAGTGCTTTAAGTGCTTCACACAACAAATGAGTTGGTTAGCCTGTCTACAAATAAAGATAGCTTCTTTTAATTCTCCTAAAATAAAATATAAGGCTGAGTTTGCAGATTGGGGCCCCTGGTGGCTCCGGGGCCTCATGCAGCCACATAGTCCACATATAGCAAGAGATGGCCCTGCACAGACACTGTCTGACTAACCTTTATTTCTCTCTCTTTACGTGACTATGGACACACTGACACTTCTTCTACAAACAAAACATTAATATTTCAGTTGCATAACACCCTTTCACGATCTCTTTACATCATTTAACTGGAAATGACCAGATTAGGTCAGAAGTTCTGGAAAGTTCTTGTTGTTTGGTGGGAACAGATCCACTTCAAGCCAGAATAACCAAACTGGAATGTTACAAACACTTTCAAACCAATTCTAATGCCATAAAATAACCTTTACTACATACTGATATATGAAAACTGTCTGACATGTTGTGAAGGAAGCACACACACTTCCTGCTCCTCCTTTATCTCACTCACTTTGTTTATGTTGTTAATCACACAGATCTTAAACACTTTAATTATTTTAATGTAGGGCTGCTCTTACCGTTATTCTCCTCTCTGTCCTCTTTTCTTTAACTTTTCTCTCCCAGCTGCTGCTGCTACTTTCTCCTCTACACTAGCTCTGCTGACAGACTGACTGACTGCCAGCTTCACCTCCTCATCCACCACATCAACCTCCACCCTACCCCCCACCCCACCCCCCTGTGCTCCCGGCCCCGTTATCCTCCGCGTCAGGAAGTGTGCTGTGTCTTGATACAGTGAGTCGGTTTCCTTCAGAGGAGAGAAGTTTATGAAACCAAACCTCAGTCAGAGTTTCATCATTATCAAATTCACATAAAAACTTTATTCATCATTCAGGTGAGGCTGAGAATAATCAAAATACAGAAACTTAACATTGACCTGGAAGTCAGTCTGGGTTCTAGGTCTTCATGTCTGTACTGGTCCACTCTGAACTGACCGGTGTGTGCTGGGCTGGAACTGAACAGTGTGAAGCAGTGAGTGGGTTTGGAACCTTCTCAAGGACTTCCAGGACTGAATGATGAGGATGTTCCATGTATGACTTTATTGTTTCTGGATATCCTTGAGAAAGTCTAAGAAGAGGTTGTACTAATCTTTGAGGGCGTCCCAGGAGTCCATGGGAAGGTTTGGGTGTCCTGGAGGATGTCCCAAGGGTCCTTGGGAAGGTTTGGGGGTCCTGTAGGACATCCCAGGGGTCCTTTGGAATGGTTTGGGGGTCCTGATGGATGTGCCAAGGGTCCTTTAGAAGGTTTGGGGACCCTGGAGGATGTTTGACATTCAAGTCAAACTGTTTTTTTCCCCCTTGATTTTAGTTTGTTGTTTGATTTTTCTGACAGGAAGTGTGTGTGATTAATGAAACTGCAACTGAACACACACACACACACATACACAGCAGCATTGTCTTTGAACAAACAGTGGAAACACGCACACACAGTGGTGGATGATTGTTGTCACTGTGACCCAGATGCTTCCTGCTTCCTGGAGGAAGTGTGTGAAGAATGGCAGGAAGTCAAAGGTCATGGTGGGTGGAGCTATATGACTAATGGACCACTGTTGTCATGGTAAAGCTGCGATAGACGTGTGTTAATCCTCCTCAGAAGGAATTCAGATTAAAAGCACAGATGCTTTTATTTTGAAGGTATTTGTCAACCACCAGTTTCTCTAGCATTTAAAGAACGTTCAAAAATAAACATGTCACGCAGTGAGGTCAAGCTGGGTTTTTGTCTTGTCTTGTCATTTCCTGTTTTATTTTGAAAAGTAACTCTCCTCTCGTTTCAGGTCACTTGCCCTTCCTCATGCGTCACCAGTCAGCTTGTTTTCCCTGATTCCCGATTGTCAAATCAAATCAAATCAAATCAAATCAAATTTTATTTGTATAGCCCAAAGTCACAAAATACATTTGCCTCGGAGGATTGTGTCCACCTGTTTCCCATTGCCCTCATGTGTCTTATAGTCTGTGTCTCCCTTTGTCTTGTGTCAGTGTTTCGTTCTATTCGTTCACCCCAGCCAGTTTTTTCCACAGTCCTTGTTCAACCTTGCTTCCCCACGTAACGTGTGCCCTGTAGTCTTTTGCCTCCATGTGAGTGATTTTTGGTTTGTAAATTTCATAGTTTGTGGCCGTTGTTTTCTGATCAGTTTTGTAGCCGACTTAGCTTTTGTCCTCCCTTTAGTGGAGTGATTTTTCTGTTGATTTTTTTCCTCTTTGCTTTTATGGGTTTTTTTTTTCCCTCTTCGGAGTGGTTTTGTTTTGTAGAGTGTATAATATGTATAATAAAAATTAAATCAACATCTCCAACAGTCCAAAATAAGAGAATTACATGTGGACTCTTGAATATCAGGTCCTTTTCCTCTAAAGCTGATTTAGTCAATAAATTAATATCTGATTATGATTTATTTTGTCTAACTGAAACCTGGCTGCAGGAGGATGAATGTGTTAGCTTAAATGAATCCACTCCTCCCAGTCATTGTAATACTCATATTCCTCGAAGTATAGCATATTTGACTCAAGTCTATTAATAAATCCTAAACCTAAACTAAATTATAATTCATTTGAATGTCTTGTTCTTAGCCTTACTCGCCCAACCTGGAAAACATTACTGTGGTGTGTTGAGGCTGGGGCTCTGTGTGCTCTCTTGACAGAAGTAGGCGTGGTTTGCTGGGTGGCTGAGGAGCAGGCTGCACACACCTGAGCCTCATCATCTGGAGCAGTATTTAGAGACTGGCCTCCTGTGTACTCACTGCCAGATTGTTGCCGCGCCGTGGTAGATCAGCCAGTGTGCTTCAGTGAAATTTTTTCCCAAGATTTTCTAGAGATTACTCACCTGTGTTTTTTTTCTGTCTTCAGACTCCAGCCCTCCGACCACCGCACCTTTCAGCTCCGGCCTAAACCTCTCTATGCCTTCCACCCCCCTCGCTCCCTGCTCTTGCCTCCCCCGTGAGCTTGCCTGCCTCCGCCTCCAGAGCCGCCACCCCACCACTTTCCCCTCAGCTAAATAAACTACTGTTTGTTCTTACTTACCCTTACCCTAGTCTGCTCCTCTGCATTTTTGGGTCCAGTATCACCGTCACACAACAATTACAGCCAACTCTATTTGTTACCGTATATCATGCTCCCGGTCCTTACTCTGAATTTTTATCTGAATTTGCATCAGACTTGATCTTTAAAACAGATAAAGTAATTATTGTAGGTGATGACAACCACAATGATAGTCTTAGTACTGTGTTTATCTCTTTATTATTCAATTGGCTTCTGTCAGAGTGTAAATAAACAACTCATTGTCTGAACCACATTCTTCAAATCAAAAAGTCAAATCAAATTTTATTTGTATAGCCCAAAGTCACAAAATACATTTCCCTCGGAGGGCTTTACAATCTGAACAGGGAGTGACACCCTCTGTCCTTAGACCCTCGGTCGAAAACCCTCCTCATCTCAGTGGAAAAGGCAGCGTAGGAAGTGGTGACTGGAGACTGCTTTTCCCACAGAGCTGCAGCCCAGGCCAATGCATTACCACGCAGGAGCCCCATCACGTAAGCTATTCTTGACTGCTCTATAGAATAAGTCTGGGGCTGTTGACTGAAAACAAAATCACATTGCAAGAGGAAGGAACGACATAACCCAAAATCACCTTCGTAGCGATCTGTCACGACTTATCAAAGGAACCCAAAAATGAGACACTGACTGACAAAAGAAAAAGGTTTATTTGAGATGAGGGAGTGTGGGGAAGGAAGGGTGCTGGTTCGAGGGGGAGCTGTGAGCTGGTCTGGTGGGGAGTAACTGCTGGAGGGCTTGAAGTGATGGCTGGGCTGGCAGGCTGACTGGGAGGCGGGCAGGCAGGGAAGGTCTGAACAAAAGACAAACAGGTTTAACTTCGGCACTGACTGGCACAGAGTACAGGTTCCAAAGGTTTAGCTTGATTAGAAGTCTTCTTCCAACAAACCATGTTCACAGAGTGACGATCCGGCAGAGACTGAAGATAAGGACAAGGAATAAATGCTGACTGAGTGATGAGTTGATGAAGACCAGGTGGCTTGATTGCAGCAGCAGGTGTGGAGTTGATCCAGAGGAGGTGAAAGAGTGCAAGGGGGAGGGGAAGGTAACAGACAGACATAACAGAAACAAACCATACAGACACACACCAAAACTGTCACAATGTTGGCCTCGTGACACTTTCTGTATTCGTCTTATCCTCATCTCTTACTATCAGAAATGCACAGCTATTTTTTTGTTATCTTAACCAGATAAGACACTCATTGGATAATGCGACAAACTCGTCCCACCCCTGGACGCTGAGCGTCTCTGGCGGTCTGGCGCTCATTGGATAATGCGACAAACTCGTCCCACCCCTGGACGCTGAGCGTCTCTGGCGGTCAATGGAGCAGTGGGCGGGTCGGACGCTCTGCTGCTGTATGATGATTGGAAGAAATGTTTGGCGGGCCCAAAGCCCTTAATAGACAGCTTTGGGAAGGCTGACTCTTCTGAGTGTAGTTTTGCCAATGTGGTTTGACTTTCTCACTAAATCTGGCAAATTTCCAACTCTTCTTAGCGACTTTTTTTCTCGAACGCGACTTTTTCTGGTGACAGGTTTACATTGAATGATGTAGGTCCTAAATCAATCTGATGTGTGTGTATATAGTTCAATTTGTAGTGTCATAAGAATGTTCCTCTCTGTGTTGGGTTTGATGTTAAGAGAGTTACCATAGGGCTCTGTTACCTGAGTGGGTGAGGTTGCTATAAGGCCCTGTGTCCTGTGCAGGCTAGTGGCTATTGGTAATGGTAAATGGACTGTACTTATATAGCCTTTCTAGTCTTCCGACCACTCAAAGCACTTTTACACTACATGTCTCATTCACCCATTCACACACATTCATACACTGATGGCATTGGCTGCCATGCAAGGTGCCAACTGCTCATCAGTTCAAGAAGCTAACCAATCACGCACCAATGGCACAGCCTTGAACTGAATTTGGGGTTCAGTATCTTGCCCAAGGACACTGCGACATGCAGACTGGAGGGGATCGAACTGCTGATCTTCTGATTAGTGGACGACCTGCTCTACCTCCACAGCCTATTGCACAGTAAAAAAACATTTCTCTGGGTGCTACGCCTGCCAGCTGACCCGTATATTATATCTACGAGTAGAGCTACGCTCACTTCCTCTGAAATGATGCACGTTCCTGTCGGGGGCAGTCGTTTTTCGGCAAGCAGTCTCTTTCCGGCACTACACCGGCATGTTTTATTTTGTTCACCACTTGTCCAGTAATAGAGTCATTCTATAATTAGGGGTACATACCTATAAATGAAGAAATCAGTGTGCTTTTTTGCTAAATATTCTACTTGTTTCCATAATATATCACTGGAATGTGCTAAATTCATTAATTGGCAAGCTTAAGCTCAAATGATTACTTAAAAAATAATAAACATCTGATTCATTATTTTTGTTTGTGTTACAGACAAAAGTTGTGTCATAGAAGACATAAATGAAATACTAAGCATTTGATAAAACATTTGTTTGTAAGTTCTTCAGTCTATTCTTCAGTGTTTTTGTGGTTGTTTGTCTAACTGCTTTGAAAATATGAATTTTGGGCTGGATAATGGATATTCTGTGGGATAGTATCATCAAGGATGACAGGTTATTGTCTCCCCGGGGAAACTAATTGTAGCGCACACGTACCTTTTTATTGACGGGCTTATAAAATGACTGAATATTTACTTATCATCTTGGAAATAAATTATTAAATGTTTCTCACATACCCCTGGTTGGGAATTACTGCTGTAGGTAACGTATTTATAACATGTTTATAATGTATCTGTGTTCTACTTGCTAACACTTATCAATGTTTTTACAATGTTAACATATTGATAAAACTTGATTATAACAGGTTAATTATCTGTGTTTGTTAAATTAAAATCAGACTTGTTTCCGACTTGAGTCCACCATGTCTTCAAGCGTTACATTCTTCTCCCAACGCGGAGCCCAAAGTCAGTACAGCATCAACAGATTTAAACTGTATCAGTTTATGATGATCAGGTTGATTTCAAAATAAAACTAACATGTCATCAGTGTTTCCTCTTTGTTTACATTCATGTTGTAAAAACGACAGCAGAGCGTGAACTTCACAGCGACTTTTATTAGAAACACGAGAACAAAGATGAAAAATGAAAACAGACTTTTAGTGTTCGATGGCTTCAAAATGTCGACACATTTAGATTTTAAACTTATGAAGAATCTTTTTCTCTGTTCAGCCAACGTCACAGGTTAGACACCTCATCTGTTAATCTGGATCAATCAGAATGCTCCCCTGTATTGCATCACTTCCTGCTTTAAATAGGCGAATCACATGGATGCCTTTATTGGGAAGAAACAACAGGGACTTCTAAACGTATAATGACTTAAAAACACGTTCGGCTGTGATGTCACGTTACCGTTATGTGATAATCTGAACATTGCGTTGGATGTTTAACATGCATCTACTACTGATTGGCTGATAATGAGAGGAGACACAAACACAGCAATGTGACGGGCTGTTGGTCGGTTGGTTGACTGGTTGTCATGGAAACAGGCAGCAAACGCAAAATAAAATAATGAACTGAACGAGGACAGGTGAGGGGACAGGTGAGAGGAGAGGTGATGGGACAGGTGAGAGGACAGGTGAGGGGACAGGTGAGAGGAGAGGTGATGGGACAGGTGAGAGGACAGGTGAAGGGACAGGTGAGGGGACAGGTAAGGTCATGCCGCGCTGGAGACGGCGAGTTTCTTCAGGTGGTCCATGAACACCTGCAGGCTGACGTCGTCTGTCAGGATCGGGGCTCCAGACTCCTGCAGACAGTTTCAAAAGTTATAATCACAGACATGCCTGAAGGTCACATCTGAAGGTCACATCTGAAGGTCAAAGGTCAAAGTCTCACCTGACCCCAGGCATACATGTTGTTGTGGGTCTGGGAAGGGTTCACTTTGGAGAGCAGGAAGCGAGCCTGGAAAACATCATCATACAAGTACTCAGTGTATTTGTACTCTTAAACTTGTGTAGTATTTATATGCAGTACTCCTCCCACAGTTGTGTACAGGTGTGTGTTGGCGCCCTCACCTGGCTGCCCCCGTGCTCTGTGTCTATGTATCTGGGCATGGGGAAGCGAGTGTGCAGCAGCTCCTGAGCGTCGTCCACCGGAGCCTGAAGAAGATGTCTGAAGTTCTCGTACTCGACCATCTCCTGATAACCAGCCTTCCTCCACTGAGCCACCGTCTGACGGACAGACAAGGCATTAACGAGGTGCAGAGGAGGACATCGATTAGTGACAGAGACGCTAAAATAACCACCACTGATGTGACACACCTGGAGAAACTGCTTAACTATTGTTCTGTAAGATAGAACAGACAGACGTACTGGTTCTCGTCTAACTGAGGAGATCACACCTGGTTCAGGTGAGTATCTGCTCTGTATCCATGGAAACATATCTAATAAATTAGTGTGCTCACCTCTCCGTGGTAGATGAGGATCTGGAAGAACGTGTCCATCAACAGGATTCGGTCTGGCAGGATGCTGCTGCTGTCCAACAGGACCGGCTACAACACAGACAGACAGACAATCAATCAAGGGTGTGTACAGGTGTGTGTACAAGTGTATTCAGGTGTGTATGTACCTCAGGTGGACCGTTGAATGAATAAGCGTAGAGCACAGGCTGGATCATGATGAGAGCCTGAGTCAGGTCCTGTCTGTTGAACTGATGTCTGTAATATGAACTCTCATCTGGACTGTTGTTGAACACCTGCAAGAACGGAGAGCGCCGCAGGTGGAACATGAACTGGAAAACAAAATAAGACACACAGGTCAGAGACAGGTGACAGGTCAGAGAGAGGTAACATGTCAGACAGGTGACAGGTCAGAGACAGGTGACAGGTCAGACAGGTAACAGGTCGGAGACAGGTGACAGGTCAGAGACAGGTAACAGGTCAGACAGGTGACAGGTCCGACTGGTGACAGGTCAGACAGGTGCGAGGTCAGAGTCAGGTGAAAGGTCAGAGACAGGTAACAGGTCAGACAGATGACAAGTCACAAATGAAACATTAATACAGGTGGAACAGGTACAGCAGAGCATTATGGGGTGTAGATCACCTGAGGGTAGAGGGAGAAGGTCTCAGAGAACCTGAAGGAGTTTGGATCATCTTTATGATAATCTCCAAACTTCTGACACTGAAAAGAAACAACAAGAACAAGACGCCATTTTGAATTTCTAGAACAAGACGCCATTTTGAATTTCTAGAACAGGACGCCATTTTGTATTTTGAAGAATCTGTACCAGTTTGATGAGCTGTCTGTCCAACCATCGGAGGACATCAGGACCCTCCTCAGTCTCCGCCCGGTACACTGCTAGCCTCGCCATCAAGATGGCCGCTGCCTCTTGATCAAAGGATGCTGCGATGCTCTGAATCTGAGTCTGAGCGTCCGCCCAGCTGGAGAGAGAGAGACAGAGACAGAGAGAGACAGAGACAGAGAGAGGAAGTTTGTAAGTATACAAGTGTCCAAGTGTCCACGTCTGTAGAGTGAGTGTGTTGTCGTACTTTCTGGCCGTGGTGGTAACTCTGATGCGTCTCTGTCCTGATGAATGTTGGTACTGAGTGACGAACTGGATCGCCCCACGGCCGCCCTGAGGGATCGGAGCATTATGCTGCAACGCAAACAGAGGAAAAGAGATTCAACATCTGGAGACGTTTGGAGACATCTCCGATCATCTCCATCTTGTTTTTACATTTTCTGTTTCATCTATACTTTTATTTTCTCAATTTTATTTAGTGCTGAACTTTGGAACTTTATTTTGAAAGGTACTATAAAAATAAAGTATTTTTTATGTTTATCATTATTCATAACATCATTGGCACACAGCACTCTGCTCTCTGATTCGCTGCTTCACACCTGAACCCGACCTGAGCTCCTCTGTGGTCTGAGCTTGATGAGTGATGATGATTACACACCTGTACACCTGTTATTACCTGAGTCAGTGTGTGCGTGACACACACACATACAGGATATTGGATGTTCAAGTAGTGTTGACATTACAGATAACTGTGTGTGTGTCCTCTCATTATCATCACAGCAGGTGACTGACAGGTGCACCATGGCAACGCTGCCTCTGGAGACACACACACACACACAGCAGGACACGCCTCGTGCAGTCTATCCTCTGTCTTCAAAGTCTGATGGTCTTAGATCAGTTGTAAAGGATTACGTTAAAGATCAAATGGTCGCTATAGCTGACCACAGACCAGTCTCGCGTCTGCTCTGACCTTTGACCTCTGACCTTTGCTTTATTTGTCTGCTGTTAACCTCACAGAGGAGAAAGACGTGATGTGACATCGTCCTGTTCTACATGTTTCCATCTGATGAAGAAGCTCTTCAGTGACTCCACCCTGACATCCTGGGTCAGGATGCAGAGCAGGGGAACTTTTAGGGGGACCAGAATCTAATGAAGGTTCCTCCACTGGAAACAAAAACTGATGGTGTGTTCAGGTTCAGTCATCTCACCACCGACTCATCAAACTTAAACTGACTGAGGTCCAACCAACCAGCTCTGCAGGATCTACTGTTTCTATCAGAGACGTCTGGTATCTCTGATCCAGTCTGAAGAACCACACGGAGGACGGGTCAGAACCAAGACAACAAGGAGTCACAACAAAAGGAAGGCAACATGAAGCCAAGGTACAGGCTCAAGATAAGACAGTAAAGTGAAAGTAAAGACAGTAAAGTGACAGTAAAGTGACAGTGAAGACAGTAAAGTGACAGTAAAGACAGTTTCTACTGTAAAGGATATCTGTGGATGATGCTATACTGAATTGTCCTCACTGTGACTCATCATACATGTGATGACTGAGGTCCAATCAGCTGTTCAGACTGAAAGCTTGTGGATTTACAGTGTTTATATGACAGACTCTGCTCGGCTGTGGACCTCACACTCAAAAACATGGAGGACATTTGGACTCGTTTCTAATGATTAATCTTTTTTTTGGAGAGAAAAAAGACAGAAAGATTTTTGACGTAGAAGTTGCTCAGTTGTCATGGAGACTGCTATCCAGTGAGATTATTCTGTCATGTGACCACACGTAATGACTTTGTTTTTGTAGAGAAACTGAACACATTTGGGTTGTGGCTGGTTCTGGTTCAGATCTCATGTAAAAGTGTCCTCAGATGTCCTGTCTGATTTTTGATGTAACTTTTAACATACTTCTTGTCCTGTAAGTCCATCTGAAGATGGCGGATGCTCTGAGGACACTTTACGCCACCCTGATGGTCCTGTCGGGCGTGGCCTCTGTTTTTGGGAACCTCCTCCTCCTGCTGGTGCTCCTCCTCAACAAGGAGCTCCGGACTGACACACTGGGCCTCACCCTGAGCTTCAGCCTCAGCGACCTGGCCCTCGGACTCTCCACCATCCCCTTCGGAGCCTACAACAGCCTGGCCTGGCCCTCCTGCTGTCCCAGCGAGGGCACCTTCTGTCAGGGCAGTGGCTTCATCTTCCTCCTTCTGCAGACCTCCTCCATCCATTCACTCACCTGGGCCACCATCAACAAGTTCATAGAGATCTGCTTTGCCCTCAGCTACAGCAGCATCTGGACGGCCAGGCGGAGCAGGGCGGTGTTGGTCCTGGTCTGGTTGTTTTGCCTTGTGAATGCCGCCTGCCCCTGCTGGGTTCGGCAGCTACGTCTACAGTGAGTCACGATTCCTTTGCTGCCCGAGTTTCACCCCAGACAACAGGTACTTTGTGGTGCTGTGGATGTTGGCGGGCATCGTGGCGCCGATCCTCACCATGTGCTCTCTGTATGGATACATCGTCTATGTGGCCAGGAAACAGGCCAGGAGGGGAACGTTCATGTGCAACGAGTTGCACTGCTACTACGTTCCTGCCAACACTTACCTGAGGAGCTCCATCGTGATGGTTGCAACCTCAGGTGAGTTCATGCTTGTTCGTGATTGGTCACCGACACAACCTACCAGGTCCACCCTGTCTTCAAAAACTTGAGCTGGGAGTATAGACTTTTAAAAGTTTTTGTTTAGAGGGTGGTGAACTTTTATGATGAAACAGTCCACGGCAACCTTCCTGCTCCGTCTTTAAAAAAATAAAGGATTCGCCTTTACTTGAACAGATTTTAAAACCACAAAGTATAGATGGGTCAGACACTTGTCTGTGGACTCTGCTTAAGACTTGACACCAACTCTTTCTAGTTCTTCTAACATCGTTTCATTTAACTCGTGAATAGTTAAAGTGTCAGACTGGTGTTTAACTCATCTATGATGTTCAACATTCGTTCACTGTTTCTGAGTCCAGGAAAGGCCTTTTCTTCTGGTCCTAAACTTTCTGGTTTTCGGGTGGACAGAGATGTCAATAGCCAGATGTTTTGAAAAGCTTGTAAAGTGTGGTCAGAACATCCTGCCTGTTCAGTACTGTGCACAGGAGCAATTGCTTCCACAGACTATTAGAAGTTTACTTATTCTGTTATCCTCTTTGTGTTTGCTAACCAGGCTGATTCGGAGGTTGCTTCTGTGGCCGGCTTTACTTGTTTGTAGCTATTAATTGTTACAGCATCAGCTTTACTGAAGTCTCTCTAACTGCAGAGGACAGGAGAACATACAGCAGATGATACAGCCAGCAATGGTTGTGAAAGCTTGATTAAAAGATCACAGTTTATACTTTAATATGATGATCAGTCTGCAAACATTGTGGAAAGGAAGGCTGCTTTCTGTGTGGAAAGAACACTCATAAAACTGTACAGTAAAATCATACGTGCACTTTGAGTCACTCTGAGGATTAGCTGCCATGTTGACTCACTGTCATTACTGTCATTATGGTGACAGCGGTGTCATAAAAACAAGGAGGGTCAAAGGTCACCACAGTGAGTGGACACGACATAAACCAGACTACAGGATCATGTTCTGACCATTAACTCTGATTCTGAGTCACTTTGGTGGACTGGACCTGATGTGACAACACCCATGAGCCTCAGCTACCATTCTTAGGTCCTCAGGCCTGTACAGGTAGTCTTCAGACTGTACAGGTAGTCTTCAGACTGTACAGGTAGTTCCATTCCTCTGCTGGTTTGCTGTCTTTTGATTGGTTCTGATGTTGTCATGTGCTGACAGTTTCCTGTCTGTTTGTCAGTGTGTTTGGTGGTGTGCTGGCTGCCCTACATCTCAGTGTGTCTGTACGAGACATTCAGTGGTCAGCAGAGTCCTGCTGTGACATCTGCCCTCTCTGCCTGGCTGGTTCTGACCAGCGCTGCTCTGAACCCGTGGATCACCTGTATGACGCAGACGTAAGTAAAAGGGGTGCAATGATACACAAAATTCACAGTTCGGTTGGGTTCAATACTTTAGTGTAACGGTTCGATATTTTTTCGATACGAAAAAGAGAAATTTCCATGCCTTTTTTAACTAATTTGTTTCAACTCAAAAGTACAGTTTTTAAATTAAATTAAATTTATCTGGTGCAGCTATACCTGCCTCATTTTCTGCTGTGCATACTTAGAAGTTAGAACCAAACAAA